>JAVSBT010142205.1:5275-31609 GCA_033118115.1 Pharyngocirrus eroticus | reverse complement strand
TCTCCGGCTATATCATAGTCGTTAATATTAAGAACATTTTTGTTACTTTCATCTAAAAGTAACTGGCGACCGCATTATATAATTTATTAAAGGATTGCTAAAAAATATGGGCTTAAAGACCCTTATTTTACAAAATGTTTTAACATTGAAAATGATATCAACCAAAGCCCCAAAACATCTTTGAACAAGTGAAGAGTTAAAGGATAAAAATTGCTTCAAAGTTGAATGACAAAAATCGATGATGCATGAATTCAAATGTTTCAATCGCATTTCTTCAATTACTCTGGTGCATTTTTCTAGGATGACTCTCTAAGACTTCAGAGTTATGACTCTGTTACCTGAGCTGAGTAACAAAATGATGAAGTATGGTCTACGACATTATAAAAACACTCAAATTTATAATAATTTGTGTGCACAAAAGGGTCATTATAACTTTAAAACTGTAGTAGAAAGTCAATCGGTTGTTTTTAGGTTGAAAATAAAAGGTTTGTCCCTCATTTTTCTACGTTTATTTACACCCGTTTTTTCTAGGAAGAAAATCACTTATTTTTTTAAATAAAACGTCAACACACATTATCGCTCTCTTACCTTTTTTTCCGTAGGGAATAAATGGGAAAGGTATGTCTAGTAGGCATTTATGAACTCCTCTGCTATAGCACTTCCACATTTTGTCAAAATAATGTCATTCTTCTACAACCTGTTGAATAAAAGATTTCCGTATGTCAACCCATCTTCTTGCTCAGGTGTAACATTTCAAACGGCCCATAGATGTCAGCACAGGATGTTTACAATCTCACGGCGATCTGTTGATAACTTTCGCAACCTTTTAAATTCGATAAGAATTCCAAGAATAAATCAAATATGGCTGAATCCTGGCAGTAGGCTTTATATTCACTATTAGGGTTCTAATCAAAGGGTTTTAGATGCTCTCTGGTGAGTTCTAAGCATTTTGTCGCCACATTTGACGTAGCTTTTAGAGATTATAGATTTTGTGTCTAAAAGGCCTACGTGAGGTCTTGAGGCCCGGTTAGGGTCCTAGAGGCCAAAGGTGTAGTTGCTCGCTGGTGAATTCTAAGCATTTTGAGGTCACATTTAAAGTAGCTTTTGGAGATATCTGAACACATGGCATTTATATCTTACTCTTAGAAAAAAAACATGGCATTTATATCTTACTCTTAGCAAAAAAACATGGCATTTATATCTTAATTACCCTTAGCAAGCAAGCCCCTGGCAGACCCATAAGGGCAACTCTGGGAGACCCTACCGTAGCCTACCCTGGGATTTGCCCATGGAACTACATGAAGACCCCCGGGCGTTAGCCCCCGTTTGTCCACTACCCTGGGGCTATTCTCAGGGGGTCTGCTAGTGGGCCTCTAGCCCTCTACCATTCACCAAGTGTTTAGCTCCTACAATACATTGTTCCTGTTGATGTAGTGAGACATTGAAAAAGAATAAAATAAAGAGTCGAGCTTTATAATCGTAATGGTTGTATTTACAAAAGTTGTTCTATTGATATGATTATAATTTGATCATACATTACAATCTTTTCATATTGTACATTTTTATAAAACAAAAAACTTTCAGAAATAGCTTATTGTTGTACTAAACAGATAACATCTGTCTTGTTCTCCATTTCTTGCCGAAAACATATACATATATTATATTATATTATATTATTGGTGCAGTTCTTGTGAATGTTATGAATCCTTCAGTTTCAACTTTTTACCAGTAATATTATTAACTTATGAATGCGTGGTCATGCAACACCTGTATACATATTTTTCAGAAACATCATAAAACATTCTTACCCTTCAAAACCTAAATCCTTATAATTAATTGTATATCATTTATATAAACTAAAAATTAATCATAAAATTTGAAGGAATTTATAATCTAATCCAAATTTATGAAAAGATGTAATCTGTAATTGCTAGAACAAGTTGAAATCTTACAGATACATATAACTTATATAAGAATCATATCATAATATTTTTTATATACCCAGCAGAGTATAGGAAACGTATATTTTAAAATTTGATTACACTGTCATCAACCATAGTATATAAAAATGGTATGAGTCTTTCTCAAAACTTCTATATTGGAAGAATGCTTGGTGAGTTTACTGCCCGAAGATGGGGACCAATATTGTGTTATATTCCAAAGATAGAACTCTTCTGTGGTGCATTCATGATAAAATGTTCAGTCTTGGCTTATCATAGATTCTGGACATTTTTGTTTGAATCATTTAAAAAAGTTGGGGTAGAGATTTATTCAATCCTTTAATAGTCCTTGGTTTCATCCATAATATTTAATAATTATTTGTGAATGAAATTCAAAGTGGTCATTGCATTCTTAGCCTAGGGAATGTGTTTCCCAGTCATTCTTTTCATGCACATCACTGCAAGAATAAAGTCTATAAAAAAGCTGTAAGTATTTTATTGAGATTTTGCTACAATTATTGTGTAATAAATGATAAATGGCATGTAAAGGAAAGTTGATAATGATGAAAATGTGATATTGCCCTTATCACGTTTGTATTTCCTTTTAAGCTTTGATTTATTTCTTCAAGTTCAACACACAACTATATATGGGGGCATACGATGAATTGTCCATCATGATGAGCATATGAAATTTAGACACCATGTATATATCTGGTCATTACATAAATGTATTTAGTTTTACATTCCCAATACACAGAAAGTAAAGAATGCTACAGTTTTGTGGACTAGCAATATGTTTTTAACAGTGGTGATAGAATCTGTTAGGTTTCTCTGTCAGTACCTCTTAGATAAACTACAAGGGAGACCATTAGTTGGACATTTGAACAGAAAATGTGTTTTCATAACTGGTTGTGATTCTGGTTTTGGCAATGCTTTAGCCAAGAAATTGGATTCTATGGGAGTACCTGTATATGCAGGCTGTTTTACTGAAGATGGAGCTCATGATTTAATGCAAGAAACTACCACCAGATTAAAAATTGTCCATGTTGACGTTTCTAATACTGAGAGCATAGAAAAAGCCCATGAATTTGTGAGGAATTCTATGACTAATGATCAAGGTATTTCACTCTTTTAGTGTGTATTCACACCAGAATTATTGCTATGACAGTATTGCAAACTTTTTGTTATGGGTAGTCAGAAAATGAAATCACGATGATTTTGGGAGATATATTTTCCATATTCAACAATATCCCTCTCTCTCTATAGATCCTAGCAAATGCTCCAATTCAAAAAAGGGCCATGGATGTCTTCTAGTGATTTAACTTAATTCTTGGAGAGATTTTGAATCAACATTATTGTCACACTCAAAACGTTAATAGGTTGCAACTTGTCCCACAACATATTGTATTAAAGGCCTTGGCATAGTCAATAAGCAATGCCAAAGTTGCCTCTCATAACACTTGAAAAGACTAAAGCATTGACCGTTCTTTGTTCTAGAAATAATCCAACTGTTTCAAGATTAAGCTATATCTGAGGTTTTGATCATAATGAATTTGTGCAGATTTTTAATACATTTGGAGAAACACAAATAATTTCCGGGTGCATAAAATGTTTGGTAAATAAATGTGTAATGTGCTCAGTTATCATTATGGTTCTTTTGTTGAAAGGCTGTGGTGAATTATTTGCAGAATACTAGTACTATTTTGTCCCAAACAACATAAATGATTATGTTGGTAACATATGTGTTTTTTTGTCCATTGTTTTTTTACCTTGAGTTATTTTCCTTTTCTTTTTTTATAGAGCTATGGGGTGTGGTTAATAATGCTGGGATAAACCTTGGAAGTGGTCCCTGTGAATTTGAAAATCGACAAACTTTCCAGACTTGTTTCAACATTAATGTATTTGGGGTAGCTGAAGTCTGTAGACTTTTTCTCCCTTCTTTAAAAAAGAGCTCTGGACGAATTGTAAACATCTCAAGTGTAGCTGGAAGGGTAAGCGGTGCAGATATCTGTGTTTATGGTTCATCAAAGTTTGCTGTGGAAGGATACTCAGATTCACTCAGGTGATTTATTCCCTTATTTATTTATTTATTCATTCGTTCATACATATATCCATCTTTTGTCAATCCATCTACCCATCTTACTCTTGATCCATCAATTTATTTCCATACCCATAACAAGGATTTAAAAGAAATGACCATTGACAAAAGGTGTTGATAGATAATTGTAAGCAACAAGAGCAGTTGTAAAATAACTAAGTTTTGGATGCCCTATATTTTTGCTGAATATAATTTTATAATCAATATAATCTATTATTGTATGAACATAATAATAATAATAATAAATATTCATTATAATCAGATTTTATTCTGGTTTAGAAGAATTAAAAGGAAATTTGTATTGTGCTGAGAAGGTATTGCCTCTAAGTTTCTATTTCATTTTTTTCCTTCTTTGAATAGACGTGACCTTGAACCCTGGGGAGTATCTGTTCACCTTTTAGAGCCATGGTTTTATGCAACAGGCCTTTTGGGTTCTGAAGAAGCTAGAAGAACTGAAAAATGGAATAGGCAATCAGAGGATATCAGGGAACAATATGGAAATGAATGGTTTGAAAACAGTAGGTTGGAGTTTAAATTCTATGTACATATTGATTTGTTGGAAGAAAAAAACTTTGCAAGGCTATTCACACAATCAATTGATCTAAACTTAATCTTGCATACGATTTGTTTTTAATTTTGTCAAGCAAGCATATATGAAAAGATTTGTCAGTGAATAACAAGCAGATGTCAGAAAAGACAAAATCAAATGTGTTTATACTTTATAGCATCATTTTTTTCCGTTAAAGAGTGGTCTTTTCAATATTGCACTACAACTGATAGAGTATACCATCTGGTCCATTTCAATGATTGCTTTTTTGTTTACTTTTAGCCTTGAAGAGATACACCAATTTCATCAAAACTATGAGTATTCCAAACATTAATGAGGTCATTGATGCCTATATACATGCATTGTATAGAAAATATCCAAAATCACGTTACATTGTTGGTGCGCCTTCTAGAAAGACACTTCTCATAGGAATGCTCCCTGATTTTATATCAGATAAACTGTTCTGCAAATCAATGGATCATTTACCAAAAGCCATGAAGAGAGATTAACAAGATCAAGAGCCAAGTGACAAGAGTACCAAACCAGGGAATGGGAACACTGCAGTCTTTTATATAAATCTCCCACACATTATAACTCTAGCCAGCTAAGCTTGTATGTACAGACTGTTCTATATATGGCCAAATCCAATCCTAAAGGATGATATGTGTTGTTGCAATAAGTTACAATGGGGTTGATTGAAAAACAGACCAATTCTTGACTTACACTTACAGGTAGATAAATTGTAGTGGTAGGGGACCAGACTGGTTTCTTTTGGCAAATTTCTTTGCTTTCCTTTCTTCAATATATCTTTGATTTGATATTTCTAAGCCTTTTTTTAAAGACATATCTCCATTTAGACCAATCTTTGGCTATGGTCTCCTCGTCTCCAGGTGGGATTTTAAAGTTTTGCAGGTTAATCTTCAGGACATCCGCAAATCTGAGCTTAGGCCTGCCTCTGTGCTACACTTTGTATATTTACCATACCCATAAAGATGTTAATGTCCATAGAAAATATTATGAATAAATCCAAAATGAATGTATTTAAGTTTTTTTTCATCCTTCTATTCAGAATTTTTTAATTTTTTATTTCAAGCATGTTTACACAGGGTGGCCTAAACTTAATCTTTCATACGATTTGCTTTTAATTTTGTCAAGCAAGCACACATGAAAAGATTTGTCAATGAATAACAAGCAGATGGTAGAAAAGACAAAATCAAATGTGTTTATAGTATCATTTTTTATGAATAGGTAATGTTTTTTTAAGTATCACAGTACAGAACCTAGTAAAACTTTGTTACTGACTATTTAGTTTCTTTGGATATAGAAGCTCATCTGCTGCTATCAAAATACAATTTTTGACAAGTAAAATTTTATATTTTTGGTTTCATAATTTCATTATGTACCTGTCTATATCAATCAAAGGTAATTTTTCTTTGTTCAAAATATTATATAAATAGGAAAAGTCGACATGAAATTAAAAAAACAATACTTTATGTCAGACTAAAATTATCAGTGACAATGTCATAAACTATGGCAACTTTTGTGAAGCTGGAAACATCCAAGATTCCTAGATCCTACTTTTGCTTAGCGTAGCTCCATCTGGCGAATATCAGATATAAAACTCATTGAGATCAGGGACAAGTGAGGCTCAGAAGTGGGCATGTATCGAGTTTTGCTTATTTAAAAATTTAAACTAGCATATATTCTTTATAATAAATGCAACTACAACAATCTCTTAAGCATCGGTATGTTATAGGACATTAGGGTACCATAGGATGTAGCTTTAATCAAGAATCCAACGTTGATGCCGCTTTTAAAGGACTCGTCCACATATTACTCGTCAATTATCGGCCGTTTCCGTAGTATCATCTCGATTACAAAATAAAGCACAACTTTTCCCGCTATTTTAAGTCATGTGATGTGATATGCGTCACTGCCATTGGTCAATACAGGCGACGGAAATGCTAAAAGTTTGTCAACTTAACCACATGGTGGAATGGACATTTAAATTACAACCAATTTTTTCGGAGTTTGTTTAACCATACTTCAAATTGACAGGATGACACAATTTGAAATTTCATCAAGACCTAAAAGGGCATGCTTGGATTCACAAAGATCGTTCCTCGGCTGCAGCCATATGGAAAAAACTCTCGAATTGTCAGATCTTATCAAGGTGTTGAAAGAATACCCAAACTATGATGGTGGCATAAATTGTAGCATTTGTGGTAAGATCGTTTTTCCATGTAAGACTATCATAAGATATAAAAATGCTAAGCTTGGTGCCTAAATATATTACTGCATAGTGTTACCATTTACAATGATGTTAAAATTGAATGTTAAAGTTAATGCTAAATTATTCATTCTGCAGGTAAACTTTACAAGAGCAGGGTTTGTTTCATAAAGCACCTTTGGGAACACAGTGTTTATTGGGATCAGTTTGAAGGGGCCAAGAATCATGAAAGAGTTCTATCAATACAAGCAGCACTTATTCTATACACAGGTAATCAACAATTCAAACAATAATCATATGTGACATCATGTGTATGAAAGAATAGATGGAGAAATATTTTGTGTGGGTTTGATCTGTGAAATTCATAGCTTACACTCATAAATATTGGAGGACTGTTCCATGCCACACAATATTTACTAATTTAGTTCAAAGTGAAATCAGAAAAAAAAGTAGCCTGTGCTTTAATATTAGATAAATAGGTACAGTGGGTACATTTTTTCTGCACAAAAGTAGTTTGTTTATTTTGTGTTGTTATTTTATTCCTGTATCAAAGAGAAATTTCCATAAGAACATTGACTTTTTATCAGTATATTATGATCTTATTTCTAATCTTTATAATTATGTTAGGTTACCATGGAGATACAACAGAAGTGGATGATGGGAAAACTCTGTCCTCTCTTCTTGTTACATCACCACACCAAGAAATCAAAAGAAAAGAGAGGGATATCAATGGAAACATTCTAAGATGCTCATCACCTTTAAAATCTCCGTCAAAACAGAGGTCACCTTCAAAGCGAAAAAGTTCTGGGTCATTCTGTCGAGCCAATTGAATATTTTTGTTTTTTCATCATGTATTGTTATAATAAACAAGCGTGGACCAAACATTGCCAAAATTAAATTTGAAGTTAGTAAAAACATTCTATGATAGTTGATAATCTGCTTCAAATCTGTAAATAGTGTAGATATTGTAAAAAAAACGTGCTTTTGTTTGAAACAATGTAATTATGTAGGCAGGCCTAATAGTTCCAAGTCAAACAGAAAAGGAATCTTTTTCTTGAAATTTTTATAACTACAGCTGTAGGAGAGTGGGTAGGGGGTTAAGCACTCTTGCAGCTATTTTTTCAATGATAGTTGTTGAGCATAATTGTTTTTAATGCCCCTGTAATTTTTTCTGCAGGGAAAAGGGGCTTGCCATATTCAAAGTGGTGTTATCAGCAAACTTGCTCTTGCATTTTAACTGGTTTTTTTATAGTGTAAATCTATAGTTGAATTTATAGTGTGAATATTTTACAAAAATGTAATCTCAAAGGTAGCTTAAAGATTTTGGAATTGTTTTAGATGTAAGATATTTACTGCCAATACCTTTACTTATGAAATGTGTAAATGTTTGAGACACTTTCTCTGTTTAAAGTTAATTGATAGGATATTTTTTAATTTTAAAGATAAACCAAAATTTTTACAAATTATTCTCTATGGCAGCAAATGAAGACGTTAAATTTAAAAATTATTGTTCACATCAGCTTACATGTTATTGTACTTACTATTTTTATCAATACTGAATGATTGATAACTGTCTTTCCTTATTGATCTAATGACACTTTCTTGTATCTAAACATTCATCCTAGATTGTTGAATGATACCTATTTCTTTGCAAAATTGGGAAGTTGTTGTAGATTCAACTGTTCATATTCTAAAATTATGGCAGGATCTACTGTAAAACAGTGTGGCACAGCCTTTGAATTTGGGCAAAAATAAATAGTAATACCTGATTTGAAGAAATTACTAGTATTTACTTGAGAGGCCTCTTGTTAATCAATACTGAAATATTCTCTATAGTTGTCTTGTCAATTTTAGTTCATTTTATAACATGTAATTGAAATGTTTTTGGTGCTTACTGTGAAGCAAAATACACATTATGTTTTTCTTGTACTTTCAAAAGATTGCAATACATAATCCATTCATTTTACTTGTGTTTTTTCTTTTGATCTTTTGTATATTTGAATATCCTTCCATGATTAATGCTATCCCCTTTAACTTCAGGAGTAACCATAACAACATATTCCCTTACCAACCTGGAAAATTCATAAGTCACTGTTAAGAAATTTTCTCTAACCAGCTCAAAATTGAGAGTATGTTAAATTAGCTACAAAGTTAGCTGTCAAACTTCACTTCACTTGCAAACAATTCAAAATGTAATTACAAAATGTCTAAAATAGCAATTTAGCTGGAACTTTGACGAAAATAATTTATAATATAATTGAAGGAATTACAAACTATCATTTTAGATAGTTTTAGTATTTTCAAAAAAAAAAACCCCAAGAAAATCAGTATTGGATGCATCCTATACTATTTTATTCCATTCATGTGCATAGCATTATGTAAATGTAAACTTTGGAAAAATATGGACCTGCCACATTTATATATTTACATACATGTATTAAAAAAGCAACTGACACATCAAGTTAGCAGAATGTATCATTATTGTCACAAATATAAACAGAAAACATTAATTTCACTTCATTAAGGAACCAAAAATTGGTATAAAAACACTTCTACATAATACTATACAGTTGATTTGCAAGATAATTGTCATTACTTTCCATATAAATTCTATTTTCACACATGTGTATCCTTTTTGCTCTAGAAATCACACCATTCATTCTTGGAAGTGTTGATAGGTTGTGCAGCTCATGTAATTATGCATAATGCTAAACTTACGTAATTACATAAATTATAAAAATTACTAATTACATACTTAAATAATCACAGAAAAACTTCAATATCACAGTAGAGCTTCTCGTTTTCTTTCAAAACTACAATATTTTATTTGAAAATATAGATTTTATTAATACTAAAAGTAAAACAGAAATTAATATTCACTGGGTTCTTACAAATATTCCTTCTCGTGGAAGGCCACTGTTGTCAAATCTAAAATATCTAATAATAGCATTAACCCTATACAAATACTCCAGAACAGATGAAATCTATTCTCTATTTACACACATGTCCTGTCACATTTCAACTCTAAAGTCCATCTCGGAGGTACATCAGAGATAGATTATGCCTTTGAAATTTCCTTTTCTTTGGTGATGATGTCAGCTTCCATGTAGTTTATGTGCTTTAAAAGATCTTCTTTTCGCAGTAAAACACTAGTTAACTGTTCATTAGCTTGCATGATATGTTCTGGTTCTCCTTTTTTATTCTGTAAATCCTCAATTCCTTCTTTTAACTCTGATTCGTGTTTCAAAACCTAATAATCAAAAATAAACCCCAAAACAAAATGAGTGTGCTATTACATGTACAGTTTATCATGTTGAGTTGAGCCCTAGGAGAGAATAAGTTTCTTGACCACATTTATTCAAAGGTATCACATTAGAGCTAAAATCGTAACTTAAACTAAACCAAGTTTCTCATTTCAGCAGTCTAATTGTTGTATAAAAACCAAAATGTTTCACTGCATACTCTTAGTTTTTTTTCAATTCTTCTGTAACTGTAAGTCAGATGTAAATTAAAACATGAAGGATTTTTAAAAAAAATCTTACCTGTGACAATTCAATGTTGAGTTGATCATTTTTGCTTTCTAAATCTTTGAGTTGGGAAAGAAGAAGTTCTTTGACAGATTTGATTTGTTTTACAGGCTTAGTAGAAGATGAAGAACTGAAATAAAAAAAAACACATTTTGGAATTATTATGATAGTTTATCCCTCCAACCAATCTTAAATTAGAGTATGCATGGATTGTCAACTTGACTACTTTATATTGTAAAACCTAGCTGTAGAAAGTAACTGTTATTCCAAAGTATTTCATGCAAACAAATGGGGTTGCAAAAAAAGGACTTGGTGTGCTTGATAAAGTATGAATGCAGCTATGCTATTTGTTTTGACAACTCAAAAACCTTTTTAAATACTTCATCAAATCTAAATCATCAAAACTGTGCTATTTCTGGGCTTGTTTTAAGTTTACCTTTTGAATGCTTCTTCTGGGGTTTTTCCTAAACCTTTGAGCTCTGAAAGTCTTCCAGCTACGAAATCTGCTTGAGGATTGATTCCTCCATTGTTCTCCAGTACTTGTCTCAGCTGCGAGGTTCCAACAAATCTTTCATATCCCTGAAGCCTTTGAGACATAGCCTGTTCCGAAAAGTCAACCTCAGCTGTCACCTTCAAGTCCACCAATTCACCCATGACATTTGTCCTGTCATCCTTTGACCTTGTGACCCTGAAGGCTGCTTCAAGGGCAGCTCTACCATTGCTTTGACCTAATGAAATCATCAGTCCCTTAGAGGTTGGTGTAGTACGAGATCTTGAGAAGAACATATCCTGACATACAAGTCGAAGAGTCTGAAACAAAGACATATAAAAAAATAAGTTGAAACAGGAATTGGACCAAATAATTATTATTTCCATAAAGAGAGCAGATTCTAATTAACTACTGATGCAAGATGTGTCATAATATCTTTTTTTTCAAATTTCAAAATTAAGGGCTTCATTCAGGAATCAAAGTTTGAATTTGATGCTTTTAAACACCAGTCAATTTGCAAAGAAAAACGCACCTTATAAAATTGCCTCAAGAACAATGGATTAGCATCATCCACTAAATCGCCTACTTTGATATGAGACAAGCAGTGAAGAACCAGCACAATAAAATCACCAATTGACTCCATCCTCTCCTGTCTAATGAACAGAATTTTTCGGGCATGCTCATAGAAAAAGGAATTTCTGAAGCAATTCCTTTCATAATTATTTTGTGGAAGGTTTGACGCCAGGAGAAGTGTGACCTCTGGAGTTCCAATGGATTGGTGAAGAAGTCTTATGACAAATACTCCAAATCTGTAGATGACAAACTGGCTGGCTGAAATGTCATTAATGTTTATAGGGGTAAGGTCACCCTTGCACATCCATTGGGCATCCTTAACATCAATGTACGCTTTGTTGTAGTCAGCACCTAAAACAAAACGTAAGCCAAAGTTTATAATAAAGAATTTGAAGCATTAATTAATGTAATTACCGATAAGAAAGAAAAACTACAGAGACACATGTCTGGAAGGAATGTGTCCCCTTAATTATGAGACAGAAGGCGAGTTGGGGAAACAAATTGTTACTTTAGATCACTTCTTCATTTTCTACAAATATCCCTAAAAAAGGGTAAGGTGTGTCAAAGGTTTTTCTGTACATTTCATTTTGTTCAGAAACTCTAAAATATTTTTCGATGAAGTTTGAGACAGATCAACTTGAAGCTTATCCCATTCATTTTTTACTGACCTAGAACTCTTTGTGGTCCTGCTCCACCCGTCTGTTTGTTCAACATTTCTTGCAAATCATTTATTTGTTGGAAAAGTGGAGAAGCCATCAGCATACTGATCCAGTCTTGTTCTACTCCAGCACCAGATGGTGTGAAAGGAACAGCCATGCCTTCCTACAATAGAATTTGGATATCTTCAAACTATGTCAACTGAATTAAGGACAAGAATACATCCATTAAATATTAACAATCTCTGTTTATAACTTAAATGATTCAATGGCCCACCTTTCCAGTGATGCTTGGTCCTGAAAGTGCAGTGGTAGCTCTCCCAGATGGCACAGCTGTACCACTCCTCTCGGCAAACCTCTGTTCTCTTTGGGTTGACTCTACATCCTCCCTCATTCTTTCAATCATTTTCTGTCTCTCAGTTTCTTCTCCACTCAAAACAGATTCTTTATCCAACTGAAATCATTAAAATATTTACAGTTTTTTAAAAATAGAAATTGGACAACTTTACCTAAGAAGTTTACTTTATTAATATTACTAATCTGAGATGAAAATCTTCAGTGAAACTGTAAATTGTTCTGATTAAAAATCTGTTGTAGCTTTGAGCAAAATGCCTTCGAGGAGCTTATAAAAATGTAACAGAGAAGATAACAAGATCCACTTTTTGTGTACCTTTGCTTTTTCTGATGCTAGTTTCTGTTTTCTTAATGCTTCGAGTCTTGCTTGCAATGCTGCACTATTTTTGTCTTTTTCTTTCTTCATGGATGCCTCAAACCTCTCCACATTTTCTTGATGTTTTTTCAAAAGTTTGTCTTTTTCTTCTTCAGTGACATCTTTTTTGTCTATCTCTTCTCTTTCTCTGCGCAACTTCTCTTCCATTTGCTGTTTTCTTGTGTTTTCTTTTTCCTCAGCCCTAGTTCTTTCTCTCTCTTCATCTCTCTTTCTGTCAGCTTCAACTTGAGCTTCAATTTCACTGAAAGAAATAATTAACAACCAAAACCTCAAAATTATTTTATTTTCCAGCAAAGCAGTCAGTCTCAATAGTCCAACATCAAATTATTAGTATACTGTATGATTTTGAATTTTCAATGATTTATAATTCTGAAAATATCCCTTAAAAAAATTCAACTCACGAAAGTTGTTCTTCCATCTTCTTTTTCTTCTCTTCTTCTCTCTTCCTAGACTCCAGTTTCCGAGCTTCAAATTCTTCCTGCATTTTCTTCAAAATTTCTTCTCTGTGTTTCTGTGCTTTTGTTTTAGCTTCAAGAGCATCTTTTTCATATTGTTGTTTCAAAATGTCTTCTGGTACCACACCCCTCAGAGCTTCTACAAGTTCCTGCAGTTGTCTCTCTTTTAATGAGAGACGTGCATTTGTATGTTCAGCATCTATATATGGGATGATATCCTTCTCAGCTCTGTCCATCATCTGTGCTGTCAAACTGTCAAAATCACCCATCTGTCTCTGTAGCATCAAAAACATGACCAATCATATATTAATTCAGTCAATTAATCACAAAATGCAAACACAACCCCAACTAAAGCTAGATACTATTCCTAATTGGTAAAAAAATGACAAAATATCAAATTTTACAATCAGTTAATTCATATTTTTAAAAATATAATTTTTCTTTCACTCTATCAATCATTATTAAGCACTATTTTTTTAATATGTCACATTACTTTTACAAACTGGATTTACCCTTCCCATACATTCTTGTTGAGCAAGCAAAAATACTTAAACCTTGTTATTTCATATCAAGTGACATTCAAAGCATTCAAATACCTTTTGTTTTTGCTTTAATTCTGATTTCTTTTGCTGCAGCTCTGATGCAGATAATGTTGCGGAATTAGCAATCAAGTCCATCATTTCCTGTTCAAATGCTGATTGAAGTTTCTCTCTTTCAGATCCTCTCTTATCAGAAACTTTTGTACGAGCTTCTGCAATCCTGGCTTCTCTATCATTCTTCAGTTGATCTTCCAAATGAATTGTCTCCTTCATGTGACGTTGTCTGAGAATGGTGTAGATCATATTTTCCGCTTGTTCTTTGGATTTGTCCTGAATACAAATTATAAAAAAACAGTTACATGGAGCCACCTTTCACATCCGTAATAAAACTCTTAGCTATTTCTTTGTAAAGTGCAACTCTTAGCCAAAATGTATACACATTAGTCTTACTAAGTTATTTCAGAAGACAAACTCAATAGACATTTGCATTGCGCTAGTTTATGGACAGAGGATGTCTTCTTTAGATAAAGCTGAACAAACAAAGAGTAAACTATATGGAATCCATATATTATGTTGTATGATTATGAAATAAAATTGTATTCTTAATAAATAAACAACTGAAATAACATTATGATACAATCTAAATTGATTTTGCCTAATGACGCTATATTCAAATCTACAGATATCATTGTGAAATAAAATGAGACTTATATCGACTCTATTTTGGAATTTGATAACGGAAAAAAACGAAATAACTTTCTACTATTCTCATTAGACTTTATTCCTGAATTAAAAAAATATTATTCAGGGCAATTATTTACCTTGAGTGAATCAGCAAGGGCCTGAGTTTCTATTTCCTTGGCTTTCTTTTCTGCCGCTTGATCTCTTTCTTGTTGTTGTTTCTGCATTTCTTTAGTCATCTCCACTTGGTGTTTGTTAGCTAAATGGTTGGCCTTTGCTCTTCTTCTAGCCTCAAGCTAAAAATTGAATTTAAATAAAATGTGTAACAGATAAAACTGAAAGTATGACCATAAGTTGCAATCATCATAATGTTTTATGTCAAGTTACATGAATTAAAATGTTAATTTCAGAATGCTTAGCCTACCTTGTTCATTAATGCTCTTCTCTGACGATCTTTTTCTGAATCATAATTATTCTTAAGGGCATCCAGTTCCTCTTGATGTACCTTCATCAGTCTTTCAAATTCTGCTTCAGAAATATCTTTGCCAACAAGTAACATTTCCCTGTCAAATTTGGCCTTATGTGCTTCCATGGCCTAAATATAGGGGAGAATATATTAGTGACAAAACATAAAATAACAATGAAATTCATGTCTTATCGATCAAAATAATATAAGGGACCTACCAGTCTTTTTTGGTTTTCATTCTGTGATTCCATATCTCTAAGTCCTCCATTCATTTCATTGTCAAGAATTCTCATGGCTTCTCTTTCTTCCTGTCTTTGTTTACTCTCTAGCTCTGACTGACTTTCAATTTGTGCTCCCCTTAGTTTTCTCAATTCTTCACTGTCTTCCTGAGCATTTAGTTCACCACTGATCTTCTGGATTACTTCTGCCATCTCAGCGTCACCTTTGTTAGCCTGTAAAGGACATTAATTTTGTAATATTGACCATTTGATTTCTTTGAAGAAAAGAGCACATTGAGAAACTGGGTGTAGAGAGTAAAAACCTAAAAGCTGCTTCTAGGTCAATTACAGAAAAAAACAAAAAAACATTTGAAATTTAACAGGATGTCAGAAACATTTCTCAAAAAAAAAAGACAATTATAAAATAACTTTGGGATACCCTTTAAATTTAATTGTTCATTCTATTTCACATTGATCAGTTGGCCAGTAAGTCTGTCAGTCTGTCAGTCAATCAATAAATTCTCTTCATAAAAAAAATAATCCCAGTGACTTACTTGAGCCTTAGTGATTCTGTCTAGTTCAGTATTGACAGCCTTTTCTTTAGACATTTCTTCTTTCATTCTCTTTTTAGCGGCAAGTCTGGCAAGGAGTGCATCTCTCTGAGCATCTTTCTGTTCTTGCATTTTGTTTTGTGCACAGGTAAGATCTTGTTGATATTGGTCCATGATTCGCTGTTGTTCACTTGATGACCTGTCATTGATAAGAGCCTGAAGAGCTGCAAGTTGTGCTCTTCTTGAGGCATCCTGGAAAATGGAATCTTCATTAAATGAAACATGGCTTCAGAAGTTCCTTGTAAATAGCTAAGAAAATTATTAGCGGAAATATTGTTTACAATCAGATCAGACAATTTCTGAAATAGGATGATAACCAGTTAAATGAACATCCATGTGACCAAGCCCTCTAGGAGAAATCGAAATGTCATGAGGTAGGGAATATTCCTCTAACTGTTATTCCAATGTGAAGTATTGTATCTTATCAACAGAAAAAAAATTAAACCCAATATGAAAAGGAAATCGACTGCTCTAAATTAAATTTTTAAAGTGCTCTTTACTTAATTATTCTATTGAAAAGATAAATTCCCCTTTTAACATACCTGTTCTGCTGCTCTCAATGCTAATACCAAAGAGTTATCCTCTCTCTGTCTGTCAGTATCCAGGATCACATCTTGAGTTTCCACTGCTTGTTTCTTTTCATCTTCATTCAAATCTTCAAACTTTTTGTATTCACGCTTACGCTGTCTGTCCTTGCGATTTTTTAGTTTGTCTTGCAATGCATTCATGGATTTTTCTGATTTGTCATTGAAAGATTTCATCTGCTTAACAATTTCTTGTTCTTTTTCCATTGGAAGATTCAGAGCTTTGATCCTTAATTCCATCTCATTGTCATATCTATGAAAACAAATCCAAAATCATTCTTGAATATATAAAAGTTGCACTAAACTGAAGAACAGTATCTAAATGTATTGCATCATGCACAGGCAATTGTAAGTTAAAGACATTTTAGCGGCGGAAGCGACTGCATCACAATGATGTAGTGGCGACACCGCAGTACAATACAATACAATACAATTGTAAGTAATTAATGCTCAAGTAAAAATATCTACTTTAATCAGTCCAAATATGTGTATAGAAAATAATTGAAGATTTAGAATAAAATGAAAACATCAATTTTTCAATCACTGTCCTATCCATCTATATTCAAAGTAATAAAACTACACTGTATATTTATGAATACAATTCGGAATGAAAAATAAATTCTGGATATAAAAGGAAACGTAAATCCTCAAACAAATTGGTTTTTAAATGGATAAAAACCTGGGAAAGGAGAAAATGTGTTATCAACAAAAGCTATACCTTGGCACATCTTTGCTGTTTTCCAATGCAGTAGCTCTATGAAGGTCAGCCAACATTTTCTCTTGCTGTTCAGTCAATAAAATGAGGTCTTTCTCAAGCTCTGTATGGGATGGCAATGTCATGTCAGGGACAGAGTCTGGAGGCACACCTAGTTGCTTGGCCTCACCAATATGAGCCCTGTGAAGATCTTTCTTTTCTTGACGTCTTTTTTCTAGGAGTCGTCTGCGTAAGTCTGCAAGTTGTTGCTGCTTTTGTTTCTCCAATGCGTCTGTAAGTTTCTGCAAATTGTTGCTGTATTCTAACATAATCCTTTCTTTTTCTTCATCAGTAGGTGCTTTCAGGAGCTTATTTCTGATGTCATTTGCAAAGTCTACACTAAGCCCCTGTTTTTTCTTTTCAACCTTGTTGATGATATCATTGATATCTTTCATTTCAATATTCCTTAGATTACTCTCTAACTGTGCGGCTTCATAAGACTGCTTGGTAAGGAGTTCTCTCTGTCTGTCCTGGCGCTGCTCTTCTGTCTCTGGCCCAGAGCTTGCTTTTAGTTTATCTGCATTAATCAGGGAAGAAGCATTTGAATTTTCTACGAGAGTGCTAATGCCACTTTGTGGGGCTTTGTGAACAAGCTGTGCATGCTGAATTTTGATTGGCCCTTGTTGTCCTCCTGCCTGTTTTTTTACTGCATTGCCATTAGTGCTGCCACCTGCAGCCATCATTTCACCATTTTCATTCTGGTTCATATCATTGTAGATGTTTGTTTCATTTTGGTTGATGTTGTTGACATTTGAAGACAGAACAAAAGGAGCTCCAGACTCCAGCATTCCAATAAGTTGTTTCAATAAGGGAATTAAATCTTCATTAGCAGCTTGAGAGCTGGCAGCGGTGTCTCCATAAACTCCAGACAAAGAACAGTCAAAATCTCCTGTAAAATAGAAAAAGAAATAGAACTTATATTTTTTGATAACATTTGTATTTACCCAGTATGAGTATATATGACATATCTTTTTTCACAGGGCAGAACAAAAATTCTTTTTTTCCAATAATCATAACTTGTGTCAATTTTACAACCAAAAATTCAACATTAACAATTCACAATATTTCATGTGAAGTCTTCAGGTAAGAATAAAGAAAATCTACACAAGTTTGTATACCAAACTCCACATATCACACTGTAAGGTATATTGGGCACTTAGAACTTTATGACGTTATAACAAACCTACCAGCAATGACCTTGTCCCCTGTGAGGATGTCTTTAGCTTCTAATGTTAATAACTCATTCTTTTGTCTTGTGTATTCCAAAGCAGAGTGATTTTCGTCTAAAGTTTCCATCTTGGATAGGATATGATCCTTCAATTCAGCAGTTAATCTTGCTTTAGCCTAAAGAGTATTGAAGTGAACAAAAAACAAATGTAAACCAAAGTTTTACAAAAATCATATTTTAAACTTTATAATATTCTTTCTTCAAGATCTGATATTCAGAAAATGCATTGAGTTTTTTGAAACAGGAATTTTCATCATTTATTAACACTATTCACAAAGACTGGTGATATCTCTTACCTGTTGGTATCTTTGGTGTACAACATTTTCTGCGTCAGCATTCATAGCACCAACTAATTCTGACAATTTGTCTTTGAATTTCTTTTCTTCTGCTTGAAGTTTTTTGAAGAATTTTGTGATGGTTTCTGCATATTTCTTATGAGAATTGTAATGTTCTTCTTCCCGTCTGAATTCTTTTTCATCACCATCAGTCAAAACAGCAAGGACATCTGGTGGGACAGTTGATCCCATTTCCGCTTCTGCATCTGTTCTTCTTTGCACCTACAATTCAATGGGAATTGAAGTAATTTTACTCACGGGGTTGGACGTTGATTTAAAGTAACATTTGGTTCCTTCCATTTTAAGTCAGTTTAGACACATTTATGCCTTATAGAATATCTGTTAGTAACATAAAAACATAATTCGCTTTTAGTGATGTTTAAAATCACATAAACATTAATTTTACCTCTCTTTTAGCTGCATCACTAAGACTGTGGGACTTTTCCAGAATATTTTCTAAAGAATCTTCCACTTTTTTCAGTGTAACTGTATCCATACTGAAGAGAATCTTTTGAGCCACATGAAATTCTTTGAGAGTCAGTTCTGTCTCTCTTTGTCTCTGTCTTCTCCAAAAGCTGCGCCTTGATGCAATTTCTTCTTCAAGAGATGAAACAGCTCCTAAAGCAGCTTTACGTTTGCGGTGACCACCAGAAGCCTGTGTGACTGGGACCACAGTACCATTTTCTTGATTGACTCTTACCCCAGTGATAGGGCTAAGATCACCTGTCATGGTGTCAACTGCTTTATCGCCAATCATTATTGGAATAAGACCTAAAATACACAAAAGTATGTATGTCCATCTGTGTACTCTCTGTTAATTATCATAAAAAGTTCATTTAAAAACTGTAACAAAACTTGCCAATTTTCTCCTTGTAACATATGTTTGAAATGCTTTATTTAAATGTTTTACCTTGTCCTTCTGGGTCCTCCATTGTTCCACCTAAAGGTTTTAGGGTGCCAGATTTGTCTCTTCCAGCCCCAAGGATTGGTACTTGAAGCCCTGATCCAGATGGATCTTCCATGGGTGTTCCAACAAGGATAGGAAGCAATTGTCCAGTTTTGGTGTATTCATACATTCCTGAAATAGAGTTAGGGCATTTGAATTAGGAAAAAAATAATTCAATTTAAAAAGATAAAATCAATGGCGCAATCTCAATCATATCATCAGTTTACAAATAAACAATCTATCCTGAATCTTCAGATATAGCTGCTTAGCGTAGTGATTGATTAATTGATTTAATGAAATGACTTTATTTATAGTACATAATTATACACAAATAGAGATGAAGGATGAATCAATTATTGAAATGTTTTAATGTGAAAAGGCTGGTGTAATCAAAATCAAGACAAAGTGCTATGAAAGGAGGATGACAAAATCAAAAATCCACGATGGACTAATAATCTGAAGTTTTTATTTGTCGTTAGAGAAATTTCAGTTTGGATTTGCTGAAAGAACTAGGAATCCAAACCCTTTATTTTGGTTGATCGGTTGGAAAAGTTTGTTTTTCATACCTGGGGATCCTCCAGTAGAAGCAAGGACAGCAGACCTCTCTTCTCTTCTTTCCATGTCATGATAGGCACATAACAAGTTGATCTTCATACGTTTGCGAGATTTTTCCAGTTCTTTCAGGCTGGTTTCTATAACACTTTGATCATGTCGCACATTCAATTTTTTCCCATTGTTTACAGCTTCTTGTCCTATTTTCACAGAGTAAACGGATAATGAAAACATCTTGTAATTTATAAAGAAAATTTTGGCTTAAGCTATTTATTTTAAAAGGAGACTTTCAATTCATACCTTAGAAATATGTTTATTTGCGTAACTGTCTCTGATAAGGATACAAAACAGAATACAAATGCTTTAAAATGAGTATACATCAGACTAAATCCCACCTAAACTTTCAAGGTATCATCTTCATGTACCCAATAGAGTATGTAAAGGAATAATAAATTACTCCCTAGTCAATACTGTTTACAATTCTCACCTGTCACATTGCTCTTGTATTGTTTGAGGGCTTCTAGGATTTTTAATTCGCATGCCAAAGTATTTGAATCCAAAAGTGACTGGTAACCACCATGAGAAGGCAACACTTCACCCTCTCTGAGGTACACAGAGTTTACTCGCACTGCTTTATTACTTAAAGGATCCAAGTAAACATCATTTGGAATTATTGGATACTCTCCATTTGTACCAGCTCTTGTGCCTCCAATGGGTATCACTTCACCTAAGAAATCAACATTTGTTGTCAATAAAATTAAAGTATCTAAATTATAACATTTTAGAAAAGCTATCAACGGTACTTTTGAATTGTAAATTATGACCCACAAATATAAATCATCAGAAGTTATGAAAAGACACTTAGCTTACCTGTGGTTGGATCGATAGCTACTCCAAGGATAGGTACAGGTTTACTGGTCAGAGGGTCAATCATGAGTGACCCCACTTCAATGGCTACAGGGAGACCTGTCACTGGGTCAGTATGAGAGCCTCCTACAGGTAGGACTGTACCAGTTTGTGGGTGAATGGTAATGGCACATATTGGTACATGGATACCATTCTTAGAGTCCTGGATGGGACCACCTAGCTTGAGGTCTCCTCTGCGTTCAAGAGCTTTCAGTTTGGTACCAACTGGTAATCCATTGCTTGGATTGTTTGGGTACGGGATATATGGTATCAATGGGTCATCACTTCTCACTGACTCTCCTATACACAATTAAACATAGAATCAAGCATTGTAGAAACATAGATATATAAAATCAATGCCCACATGCTTTCATTTGGACATGTTCAACATCACTACAACATTTCATATTGACTGCTGACATGTTTAATTCACTGAGTTGTAGATGTGTTACAGCATCATGGGCTAGCATGTACATATTACACATGAACATGACCAAATAAGCCAGTGATATATGAATATATATCTAAAACTCCTTATCATACAGTTGTCCCTGCCCTTACCTGTACTGACATCTACCGTGGTGATTAAATTTGAGGCAACAGTGTCATATCCAACACATCCATGGATTGGGAGTACACAGCCTGTCTGTGGGTGCAAAAAGAAGTCCTTGGGTACATCAATAACACGGCCATCTCCTAGCATCATCTGTGCGCCTGGATTTGGACACACAAATCCAGTAATCCTATCTGTATGGAGAAGATTCTTAGCAATGATAGTGTTGTCTGGACCTGAAATTAAATAAGATGAGATATAAACATACAAGAGAGAGCCGGAACCTAGCAGGTTGGTTTGTAGAAGATATTTTGGCAAAGCTATCTCATGTAATCAGATAGACTCTACCACCTAGATTAAAAAGACCTCATTATTATTTTATTTTAGAATATCAGATTCTATTCACCTGTGAGTTGTTCTTTTGGAACCACATCAGTAGACCCAGGTCTGACTAATCTTCCTCCAGATCCTTGCCCCAGGACTCCCCATGCTCCAAGCCTTTGACATTCTTGTGTGAGTTCATTGGTCATCCTGCTTAGCAATGCCCCACTGCGCATTTCAACTGCACGGTGATGATCTTTGTCAAACGTTCCGTCTTTAATGACCTGGCCTCTCTGTAATTTCTCTGCATGTTCTGTTAACACCCTGTAGCTTTCTCTCAAGGAAGCCTCATAGTTCACCTGAAAAGATAATAATGAAAAATAAATAAAATAAACACATAGAGACTTGTCTTATGTATTTGGACTATCAATTTATTTATTAAGAACATGCTTCATTTTAGTTTTTGTTACTTTCATTTACACATCCAGTACTGCTTTACATTATTGTGATTAGCCTTTTCCCTACCTGGTGATCTTCTCTTTCTTGTTCATCAGCTTCTGCAAGCTCTTTCATTTTGATGAGCACAGATTCAAAGCGCCTTCCTATATCTTTCCTTCTCTCCAGTTCAGATTCAAGCTGTGCTAAGGTCATATCATAGACCTCCACATCTTCTTTAGTAACAGTTCCACCTTTGCCAGACATATTGAACTTTGCAGCCCATAGTCCTTTAAGAGATTCATTCTCTGAGCTAATCTTTTGATACATCTGTTTGACATCATCTTTTTGTTTTCCCAGCTCTTTCGTAACATTTCTGGATTGTTTGGACAAAATGTCATACAGAGTTGGTGAGCTAAAGGCTTCCAGGTCCACCTGTTGGTCATAATCCCAAAATTCATCTCCCTTTACTTCGATGGCACCGGCTACAATAAACATCAAAATTATCAAAATCAAAAATATTCATACTTCCAGAAATAACTCCATTGCTTTTCACATTTACATGGAGTTTAATGCATGAACAAACATATATACATGATACTTATGATAATAATACTTGTGATTCTATATTTAATAGTGCCATTTCAATAGAACCAAATAATAAAACAACACCCTTTATACCAAATCAGTGGTTCAGTTTTTCCACCATGTAAAAATGGTTTTAAATTTTTGATTAAAAATGTGCTGAGTTATCATTGCTACCGAGTTGAAATCTTCACTCACCATCAAGTATTCCATCAGAGTTTGGTGCATCTATGGCAGCCACAGCTGATCCAAGAACTCTGTTGTACTTCTTCACAGGGTGGACTGTGGATCCTTTGCTAGAGTAGTCATCAAAATTAAACTTCTGTGTGACATATCTATAGTATGGGTAGAGGAAGGATGCTTTGGACCAACCATACTTTCTGAACAAAATCTGAAAAACAAAAAACAAAATGATCTTTCAAAATCTTTTGCATATAAAGTACAATCACAATAATTGCTAGATATTTGCATCATGTACAGCTGCAAAGGGGCTTCAGAGCAGTTTCATTATCATATGAATCAGAATATATCCTTTCCAACGTATTGTAGTCATGAAACACTTACCAAAGCCAGCACTAAGATAACTAGACACAAGAATACTGCCGCCAAAAGGACAAATATCACAAGCCAATCTGGAGATTTGAGGATGTCCTGATCAATAGCCATTCCATTTTGGATAACATATCGAGTAGTCTGTGGGAAGAAAGGACCGTCTTCTGTGCACTGAGCATCCTGGGCCATTACACGAATATACTGCAAAAAATCCAAACATTGTTGATTAATTTGTTTTGCAAAGGGCTAGAACCTTCTTGAGCAAGTTAACTAGTAAACTTAGTTGCCAATATGCCAATTTGACATTTCCACTGTGCATGGAATTTTCTGATATAGCATTTTGGGATTATTTTGAGACTTAATAGTCTTTAGGTAAATGTTACCCTAAAGATACACAGATGATGTCAAAAATAACACAAGTTACCAAAATATAAAGATATTCAAAGAAAACATCCCTTGCAAGATAAAACTATGTGGAAGGGTGAGGGAGCAATTTGTACAGAGTGACAATTCAAACAAGCTTTTCTTTTGGCTTTTTTCAAAACTACTCTCTTTTAGAAACTGATCCTACCATTTTCTTGTTGACATCACTGCTGAGGTAGAAGGCATAGACACCTGGATCTGTGAATTTAAACGCAAACAGACTTGTAGCAGTCTCCACTTGTGACTGTGCTTCCATTAAGGCACGGAACCCGCCATAGTCAAACTTGTCATTGGTGTTATAAAGATTGTCCCTGAAAAATACATTAAAAGTATATGATTTCAAGAGATATTAAAGAAAGAACATGACTGAATGCCTCTTATTAGTGGCTCTGTGGCCGAAGTGTGCTGCAGTAACATCAACTTACTTGTCATAAACTGGGTAGTTTTCATTGGAGACTTGGAAAAAGATTATTTCTCCATACTTAAGACAAGTGACTGGGTTTCTGATGCCTGTGAAGTTTGAGGTTGGAATGTCTGACACGGCCAAAAGTCTACGTCGACTTGCATAGACACCACTGTCAATGGATATATTCCCAGAGTAGGAGCCTAAGAAAAAATATGGAATATCATTATGTGTAGGTCCCAATTATCCTACTCATCATTGCTTAGTCTACACAGTGAAATCTTAGTAAATGGCTGCTAACTATTTCTGATGATAAACCAAAAATCACACTAATCTTGTTTTAGTAATGTATATATATTATGACAGTATGATAAAATTAGTTTCTAGAACACATTCTTTTAAAACAATTATTATCATTTTGTTGGAATATTACCTTTAGAATTATCTGTGAGCAATTGTTGAACCTCTGTTGGTTGAGGATCATAAGCTCCCATGAAACCTCCCGAACTTGACTGAACAAGATGTATTGGTTGTGGATCCACTCCAAGTTCCTCACACTCACCGATAGCATGTCTTGAATTGATCACTTTTCTCAAATTAGTTAGAGGAATGCTTATCTGTTGAGATAAGATAATCTTTGAAATATGTTTACAGTGATATTTCAGAGTAGGAAGCCTTTTTTAGGAATTAAGGTCATAAACATAAAAAGTCTTGCTTTAGAAAGAGACTTGGAAACCCCAAACAAACATGTCTACTATTAGCAAAAATGTTACTTTACAAGGCCTTTAGAGAAAGCAGAACTTTATATAAGGTAAGAAATTATCTCAAAACTATATAGTCCAAAACTGCTTAATTAAAATAAAGATGCAATTTCTTCCATTTTTCTTAGTTTTACATAACTATCTGATGTCTTACCTGTTCATTTCCATTGTTTTGCTTTACTTTAATATGTGGTTGCAGTGGTGACTGGGGGCACTCCATTGTTATTCGATCTCTTTGTGCAAGTCTACATTCTTCATCACAAATGGCTTCAAGATCATCTACTTTACATTTGCACAAACCAAGAATCTTGTCATAACCTCTGTAGTCTGCTGGGTCATTACACACCTGCGGAGAAAAAAAAGTAGAATTACATAAAATCAAAGTTTGATTATTATGAAACTGACAATTATCATTAAGATCTGCAATATCAAATTGTGAGATGGAAGATATATATAAAGGACTGCTATGTTGATATTTTTGTCCTGGGACATATAATAACTTGTGCCTTGTAGCAGGTTTCATTGCTGCCGTCATGTTTGAAAAATCATGAAGCTGCACAACCAGCAAAGCTCAATACCAGACTGAAATTTGTTCTGTAACCGTGGTCCTTTTCAAGAAATGTTGTGAAATTCGTTTGTCAACTCAAGGTTTGAGCTCACCTTATTTGCACAGTCAGTCTCCCACTGTTCTGCAGTGTAGCAGAGTCCATTTTGTGCCCTTGAGCTGTCCTCACTGCAAAGACCATAGACAAATTTCACACAGTCCTCTTCTCTTCCAATCATTGTTCTAAAGCCTGCTGCACATGGGCACCGTCTGTCACTTGGCTGAAAGTCTCTGCCCGATCCTGTACACAGACACGTTGTTTGACCAATATCTGGCTGAGAGGCCTCACCCCCACATTCAAAACATCCTATCTGTGCCTCAATGTGAGTGAAATGATTGATAGGGCATGGGAAGCAGTCTTCATATCTGCCTGCATATTCATCGGGTTGATATGTCCCTGAGGGACATGGTGTGGGCAATGAACTATTCTCTGGACAGTAGTAGCCTGAAAGAAGTTAGAAAAGCATTAGTGAAATATACAATGTACACATATAGAGCAATTTACACCAACTTAATGGTGTAAACATATATCTTTTTATCCAATGAAATTTCTTTTGTAGTCAAATCAAGTTAGTGACACTTTTGTTGATTTAAAAAAAAAATGTTTATATAACACTATTATATCAGCATA
>JAVSBT010141983.1:0-14666 GCA_033118115.1 Pharyngocirrus eroticus | reverse complement strand
CAATCCAAAGCAGGAATAAAAATATAGAGGAGCTAAAGCTAGGACTTGACCTATATCTAATAAAGTTTTTTTCCAAACATATTATATTTTAGATATCTTTAGATGTCAAAAACCTTGGCCATATAATAACTGAATAGATAATAGGTCTTTTATGTCTCTTAACTTACCTCTTTCTGAACTACTCAATTGGTTCGCTAAAAATGACTTTCCACTTCTATACTTTCCAGCAATCCCAACAACTGTAACCTTGTCTTTGCATGATTTCAAGAATGTTAGGGTTTCATCGTCAATTTCTACTTCAGTTGTATCTTTTTCCGAACGAAAAACAGCTAAAGGCATTGGTTTCCCGTCCATGATGATAGAAAAAGTTACGATGCAAACTGAAAAGTTCATGAAGGTGGAAACGAAAAAAATGAATCTTGGTGAAAACCACAGAACCAGTTTTTAACTCATCATACCCTACTCATCGAAAACTTCAGAGTGCCCATGAAGTTGGACGCTCTTAAAGAAAAAGTGTAATAGTGCAAGGGTTGAATATATTCTTCAATCGCGTATTCCATAAGAAAGAGGATATTCCTATAAACAGTTAAAAGAGCACATTAGAGCCCTAATAGCACAGGCGTTAAGAAAATTAGCGTTCTGGAAAATTACCTCTAAAAATCAAATGGTCATTATTGTGTTTAAAAGTAGATATATGGCAGGAGAGAAGGCACTCTTCTGAATATCTTATGAGATATATACGTACAGTAAACCGTAGTGGAGGGGTTTATCATAAAGGTACTATGCAGAAAAGATTCATTTGATAATTTAAAATAATTGAATTGTATTTGAATGTTTCATCAAGAAAAAAAGTAAGTGATGCATAGGAAGTAGTGCACAATTTAAATTGAACTGCATATCGACAGTCTAGAGCAAAAATGGCCGTAGTCATTTTTTAACGTTCTTAGATAAACTAGAAAAAACGTCAATATCTTAATAGACATTTTAATTATTTAAAAGGGACAATTTCTAAGAATATTAATATCAGGATACACAAAAAGTAAAATAAAATAGTTCTAAGGATGATTTTGATGTTTTTGGCAGACTGACAATTTTGGGATCCTTTGTTTCATTACATTTAATGACTTAGGCCACTGTACTAAAGTATCAACAAATCCTAGAAAAAAAATAAATATCATTATGATATGGTGTTATTTTCTTTTCTCAATATGACACTTCTATGAGAGAATAAAAGGCACTGAATTTTCACACGTTCCAAGATATAAGCTCATCATGAATGCTTATGTTTTTCAGAGTTCGTTTATAAATATGGCCCATATCTAGGAAATGGCCACATTCAAGAATACAGGTTGCAAAATATCTCTATTAGTACCCCCCCTTCCCTTAAAAATACAATCATCAACAACAATAACATAAAAAGGCACAACAAAAACAAAACAAAACATCAATAAACAAACAAACAAACAAAACTTTTAACTTCCCGCAAGCACATATCTCGGAACAAATGGATAAACTTACTAAAATAAAACATTACTACATTACTTACCTCTAACGAGACTAGACCTGAAATACTATATGCCCTCTATAAGCTATAGTTTCATAACTACATAATTTAATATTACTATACTGTAAGGCCATGCATGGGATTTACAGCAATATCCAAGAGTATTCATTAAAATGTGGCCAACTTAGTCTTATAAAATAGATTCTTATAACCAGTAATATTGTCAATCATTATTATGTGGCCGAATTGATTGGCTTTTCTACATTTACATCTGACAATTTTTCAATTTGTAAAAAGAAATCTCTATGTTCAAAAGCTTGAGAAATACCTTTCTCTCTTTTAATCAATCAATCAATCAATCAATCAATCAATCAATCAATCAATCAATCAATCAATCAATCAATCAATCAATCAACCAATCAATCAATCAATCAACTAATCAATAGTAAGGTATATCTGCCAGAAATGTATAGGCCTTTGGTTTTCACCATATCTATCCTTAATTAAATGTGTTCATAAGAGTATCCTTATCTTTTTCTTTTATCAACATTACGATACACTTTCCAAAACACTTGACCCAATCAATACAACTTAATCATGTGAATTAGTTTGGCTGTCTCAACTTTTTCTTTTTTTGATATGAAAGATATCTCTCTCTCTCTCTATACTTGTATATGACATTTCCATTACATTGTATTCCTCTTGATGTATTGTAGGCAATGTCACTAAAATAGACTTCTTTATCACTAACTATATCAAATCAATTTACTTTGTTATTTCCATACATAATCTTACTAGCCACTTGAAAAGAATAATTCAAATCTGAAAACATACAACTTTAGGAGATTAATCATGATTTTTTGTCATACAGGTAGATCAAATGGAAATGTCCATTTCAATACAGTAACATATATATCTATACATCTTTATCATCCCACTCAAATTATTTCTCACATTTATTAAAATGGCCTCGATAAACTCGGACAGATAAAGGTTATCTTCGGAAAATTAAATGTATTGCAGAGTATAACCAAAGGGACACATGGATTTAAAAGCTTACCGTATGTTATGCATTATCACACAAGTTATCAAAGTGGGATCTAAAATCACAAATATCAAATCTTCTAAAATAGTCACTCAGCTTGTTGTCAAACAGTTGTTCATTTTTGAAAAAATATAAAACAAGGATCTATTTGAATGTTTCTTTCCCATCATGACATTTAGTCCACTCCAAGTGTGTTTGATGTTTCCTTTAAAAAGAATTTGTTCTTTGTTTCTTATTATAGGTTTTTGCATTATAAATTATTTGGTGAATTTATTTATCTATGTGTCTTTTATACTCTGTATGTTTCCCTCCCCCTTTAAAAGGTTCCTTTTTTCTATTTAGGTGATGTTTCATTTCCTTCCTGACCCATGGCTTATTATTTGGGTATTTTCTTTTGAGTCAGATTGTAGAATGCATCATTCATAAGAGTAGATATACTGTAATCAGTGATTACCTCTGTGTGTTGTTTATGTCATCACTGTCTTCTAGGAAGATATCCCAATCAGTGCATGTGCAGAAACTGCACAGGGATTTTATAGCACTGTGTCCATTTTTAACAGGTATTGTAGAAGCAGATTCCATTTTCAATTTCTCTTTACAATTATTTGGGTAAAAGGCGATGATCAAAACTCCCTATTGGAGAGTGACATTTTGCAACATATGCATCTTTTACATTTCCATAACACTTACCCAGGGTTTTACTGAGATGTGTAACAGTTATTGCCAATATTGCGACAGAGCTGTTTAAATTGCAGGAATTGAAATCTGTAAGCTTCTGCTACTATAAAACGCTGCTCTAGAACCAAAAGGTTGTAAGTTGGACAGCTGCATCTAGTGAACAAATAATGCAAGTGATTGTTTGTATAATACAGGACTTATTTGGATTTTAAATGTTACACCCATTGATTTTTATTGATAGGCTGCAATCGGTTTTGGGCACAAATGGTGTATGTCTGCAATATAGTGACTAAAGTGATTTGCCAGTATAAAACTTGACTTCAGATGTTTACTACAATTTTATGTTTGGTATTGCTCTATTTACCTTTTTAATAGTTAGTTTGTTGATTTTTGACAATAAAATGTTAATTCTAGAGTTGTGTTTTTAAATGATTTGATATATAATACTGACTTGCACCTTTTTGGTTTTAACAAATTAAGCATAGTTTGGGACCAGAAAGGGGCTCAATAGAGGAACATTTGATGCTTGTTCTTTTATACAAAGAAATCATCCAACCGAAGTTCAGTTTTATCCATCTTTATAGTTTAACATAAATAAGTTTTATGCTCATAACTTCCTTATTTGCAACCTAGATATACAGCCTTTTGGTCCTAGAGCAGCGAAAATTGATAACTTTCACCAAAGCCAAAAAAATAAAAATGGCTATTTCCAATTAATTTTGCAAAGAAAGTAAGGGTTTAGACTTTTGTTTTGACGTTGTTTCACAAGAATCCTGTTTCTGGTTATAAACAGGTTACTTCCAGAAAGAAATAGGGTAGGACTTTTTTTATTTTTTTGGGACATTTTATGTGAATATGTTTATTGTATGGCATTTAAAAAAAGAATCATGTAATTGGCTAAACAATCAATTTAATGAAAAGAAAATATTTGTATTATTATTCTGAAACTATGATGATACAAGCCCCATTTGCTATCAAATTTTGACAATATGGGAACTGCAGTATGTTGCTTAAACAGTCAATAACCCAGAGACAGCTAAAATAGTTAATTACCTCCAGTTGCTAGCTATTCAATGGAGTATGTCTAGGCCCACAAAGCTGAATGACTTCATCAATATAAGACATCCGACAGCAACTCTTGTGTATTTAGTAATAGCACATAAAAGAACAGAGGATTAATCCTAGTCCCCCAGTTTGCCTGGAGATGTAAATGTTATAAAAGAAAAACATATTTGGACAAGTATTCATCCTATTAAGTTTGCAGTTACCAGCTGGTAGTGTTTTATCATTATCTAATCAACAATATAAAACAACCTTGTTATTACCACCTTCTGTATAAATATGCAAGATGTATATTCTCAGGTTAAAAACCAACATTAATTTGTATAGTTTTCCGTTTTAAGATTGATATTTTTACAACTCCAAAGGAAAGCCTGGTATCATCATACAAATGTTATATAGAGCATTATACTTTTTCTTGTTTCAGCTGATCTGAAGAATAGTTTTGAAGCTAAGATATATTCAATACGAATGGTTATTGTAAAGTATTTATACTGGCATTATTTTTGTCTGTCATTATTATGTTTTACTATATCTAACCACAAATTCATGATTTTTAAGTGACTCATTTAGTCCAATCCAAGCCTAGTAACAAAATCTATTACACGTATATACAAGTCAAGTATATAGATAGTAAAATCGGATAAAGAAAAAGGCTTTATTATAACAAAGAAAGAACCCACTCTGTAATATAGATTAAGATTTTTTGTTGCTTTAATTTGTCTTTACCTTGCAAGTTTCTCCACTTTTTTTGATAGAAAGTTAGTGGTGTTGCTAGATTATTCTCATATCATTTCTCAGTAAGAAATACAGCTTTGATTTTTACACACACAGTTTAGAATAATAGTAAATCAATTAGGTTGGAATGTCAGAATTGGATGTAATGTTTTTAGATGTTTCCTCGCTACTCCAGTACTGCTGCAGCAGCAGCTCTTTTGTGATTTCTTCTGTCACAAGGCTGGGGATAACAAATGTCCCAGAACTGAGATAAATGAAACAATAAAAACCACTGATAGTGTCTTCTTTCCATAACTGAAAACTCTGCATCTATTTCTCCATACAAAATGCAACATTCTTCTACCAAATGGAAAGCGTTTCCATTTCTTATCACCTAGTTCCTTCATACTTGTCTAAAAAGAAAAGAATGAATAGAGAAACATTTATTTGAGTGATAGATAAAAACATAATGTTTGTTTAAGTTAATTCTTCCTGAGTCATCCAGGTTCTCCAAATTTGTGGATTTTGGAACAACTTCATTCATATTTAGACCAGTGTTTATTCTAATTCGTTTTAAAAGCCATAATAAATTATATGACATGACAGAGCAAGGTGGTAAATTGTATTCATCAAAGGATTTAAACAATCACTTAAAATCTTAATGCCAAATGACATATCATATGTATGAAAAAACGACAAAAGTAGTTCTGCACAAATTCCACACCCTTCAAGCCTGTATTGCCAAACACACACATTTCATGTTGTAATCTTTTGTGCTTAATGGCGTTTGAGTAAATCACTAAGCATTTTCTTTTTCACAATATTTATGTTGTCAATTTACGTTTTAAATACATTGCTAATGTCCACACTATGCTCGAATAGACATATCCAAATAGACAAATGGATTACAAAAGTGTTCATTTTGTAAAAATGTTTTTATCTTTTCGAAACTGTTTCAAAAGAACATGATCAAAAATTGTGTTTCGAATACACACATGTCACATTTCAATGATTTTAATCCCATTTTAAAGCTGATAAATTTTGCGACTCTTTAGAACAGCATGGTGGCTGTAATTTAGGCCACAGAATTTTAGTACGGCGATAAATAATGCAAAAGAGAGGCAAAAAACTTCTTAAGTTAATAAATACATGATATGTTGGCTAAGATTTAAATTTTTATAAACTGTCAACCAAAGATCATGAGCTGTTTTATGTTTTAAACACAGAGCCTACCATCTTGCTTTATCTTAATATAATAACAGCGATGATAAAATAATACATTACTCTTGCCACTATCCGTCGCATATCCATTCTCCCTTTTATCCAATTCGAAAATATACATAATGATTTCACAATCGGATTATATTAAAGTGCTTTAAGACTAAGCCGCATCAAACCTCCTCGAATTTAAGTCCTTCAAGACTTTTGTTCTGTTTACTCAATGTCTATTTAAAACACTGTCAAAGTTCCAAATATTCTTTGTCTATTAGGATGTGTATATTAGAGCATAGTGTGCGCTGGACATAAGGTGTTCTAAAAGGATTTGGGCATGTGTCATGGCCTTTTCTGGCTTACAATAATTGAATACTCTACCACTTATTGGATTTTATGTTACTCAAAGACCCTTTTTAACAGTTCCATTAGAAATGCACACAGTCCACAAAAAGGATTCAGGCCTGTTACCAGTATGTTTTTTCAGTCTTATTTTCAACTTTTTTAGTTGTTTGAAACAGACAGGCTGGAATTGCGATATCGATAAAGCATTTCTAGCTAATCTTTATTTGTTCTATATCACCATGTATGTGCAGTTTAGACCTGAATATTACAGCTACCTGTCACAAGTGAAAATAACTTCAAAATCGAAAGTGTAAACAGGCCTTTAAAAAGTCATAGGAATCATTTTTTACCTCAAGTGTACATTCCCATTGCCTATTATCATATCCATGAATCAATCTAGAATGCAGTGCTCTCCTTGCATCTTCACCTGCTTCACTAACAATTTCATGAAAGGAGTTTATATCATGTATAGTGTCAAGTCTGGTCTCAAATAACCTGGTGGAATTCATCACAGTTTCTGCTTGAATTTTATTTACAAAGTTTTGCTGGAAATAAAATAGACAAGATAATCTAACTAAATGATAGTTTCGAACAATAGGATGAAAAATATTAAGAGGGTTTGTGTCAAAACTTTAAATGCCATGTTGCGTATTCAAGCTTGTTATGTACATATCACCGTTTTTATACTTTACACTCACTGCCTTTTATTTCAAAAAGGAAAATTTCCCCTAAAGTGGGACTGTAAAGACTTATAATCATATACATCATGTATATATACCTATGCACCCAGTGACGTATTTTAAAGAAAGTTTGAAGTATCAAATCATAAATTAATGTAATTTTTTTGATTTTCATCAATGAAAATGTAATTGATGCATAGTAAATTGTCAGCAGATCAAAATACAAAAAGAACTACATTTTGCCTTATAAACCTCAATATAGGAAGTGATATGGGAGATTTTAAGACAAGCAATTATGATATTTTATCATTCTGCCCCTCTGGCAGAGGTTACATGTAATATTTTACTAAATAATGTAACAAATGCTCATCAAAGATCTTTTACTTCTTTGGCAAGATTACATCTTTAAGCAGTAATATAATAACCTGGGGTGTTATTAATAGAACACTTTCAAAATAAGCAGCTGTGTTAGCTGTGACGGTCTTCCATCTCAAAAAGAAGACCACATTGGAAATAAGTCACTGACTTTTATATGATATCCTCTTTGAATATCTTTTACCAAAGAACATCAAATAAATTCAAATCCAATCAACTTATTACAGATTGTCAAAGGCAATTAACTGGGAAGTTTAAAAGAAAATATGTGACAGGTGTGTGTGTGAGATTCCTTGAGGGGTTGTCTTCTTTGCTCACTCTGCTGTCTTTTCTCTTGGTTTATCTATGAAATGCTTCCTCGGCTCGCACTTCTCCAGCCTTGACAACCTCCCTCCACTTCACCCTGTCAGCGTTGCTGGACCTGACTACGTTTCTTGAGTGATGCTTATGGAGAGTATATGTTTCAGCAGAGTAAATTATTTCTCTCCAGATGGTGAATTTGTACACTTAATACGTAGTCCCACTTTGATGCCATGTTGTGAACATAGGCATTTTTCATGCTTTCCAGAGGCTGACTTTGCTGTGCTAATTCTGCAATTGTTTCAGCCTCAAGATAGCTATCATTTGAGATGGTACTGCCTAGACATATAAAATGTTTACTACTTTTAAGGTTATAGGGGAGTAACTTATAAGGTTGAGTTTCGTTATCACTAGACATTACTATTATCTAAATCTTCACACTTCATAACTGTTATCCAGCATTTATAATACGATAATTATGACACTTTCATTAGCAACACTTTTAAAACAAGTGAAAATTGAACATTTATGGTTCAATCCTTCCAACGATGCATTGAGATTCCATTTATTTCTAAGGTACATTATCATTTTCAAAATCGGAATCAACTACTCTACCTTTTACAATATTACTTGTTTGCCTTGTGCTAATAAAAAATCAAAATGAAACATTTAAACTTACCTCAACTTGACAAATGCCACCATCAATTCTAAGATATTCTTGAACGTTTTCTTCAAAAGCCGGCCTAATTTCGTCTCTCATATTATTCCCTGCTTTAGCAAAGAGATTTGGGGTTTCTTCAATGTTGCCATCTTGTTTTATTTTCTTGTAAATCTGATCCAACGTTTGTTCTAAGGTTTCGACAACTTTCTTATCCATATTGAAATATCTCCATTGTTTTTCTTTTTCACAGGCCAAGTCCATCTACAGGAAAATTAGTATTGAAACTGATGAGAGGGCTTGGGGAGGTCAAGAAGGTTTGTTTGACTTTTATTTGAATATGTCCCAAAGTATAATTTTCAACAACATTTATGCTATCAAAGGAAACGATTTTGATACATATAAAAGTCCAAAGCAACAATTTAATATCTCTCAATTGATGATGAACTTAAATTCAAAAACTCATTCCCCCCCCAAAAAAAAACAATGCTTATTCTTTTATAAAAAATGTGATCTTCTCAAGAAGGTGTCGAAACAACAATTTGAGTAGATATATTGGTGAAAATACCAGACTCGTTCATGATTTGATTAACTACTGCGATAACCATAAGTTACCCGGATTACTTACAATAATAGATTTTGAAAAAGCTTTCGACTCAATAGCATGGTCTTTTATATATAAAGTTTTGGATTTTTTTTGGTTTTGGAAAAGATGTAATAAACTAGATTAAGATATTTAATACAGACATTAAATCAAGAATTCTACAAAACGGTCACCTGTCAGAAAATATTACTGTTGGTAGAGGTTGTAGACAGGGTGACCCAGTATCACCATACCTTTTTATTCTAAGTGTGGAAATTTTGGCAAAATTAATCAAAAATAACAAAAATATAAAATGAAAAAACTTTAATGATCATATGCATGTTATATCTCAGTATGCGGACGATACCACTTTGATTCTCGATGGTTCAAAAGCCTCTCTTTTTGAAGCCCAAGACGCACTGGACTATTTTTCAAAAATTTCAGGGCTACATATTAACCAATCAAAAACCAATATAGTATGGTTTGGATAAAAAAAAATATAGCAAAGAAGTTTACCATCACATTAGATGGAAACTAGACTGGGGGTCAATTAAGTTTACTTTACTGGGAATTGAATTTTCTGTTAACCTTAAGGAAATGATACATTTAAATTACGATAAACAGGTTTTGAAGATAAATTTATTGCTCAGTCAATGGTCTAGAAGGTATCTTACCCCTCTTGGTAAAATAACTGTTTTAAAAACTCTTATTGTGCCAAAGCTAAACCACCTTTTTCTATCATTACCTACCCCTCCAACACAATTAATCAAAGAATTGAATAATACTTTTTTCAAATTTATATGGAATTCAAAAATGGACAAAGTTAAAAGACAGGTTCTTGTACAGAACTATAGACATGGTGGTTTAAAATGTTAAACCTCGAAATATTTGTAAAAGGTTTAAAGTCTACCTGCGATAAGTAGACTTCTAAAAGGTGGCCAATTATGGCAGGATATTTTTATAACAATGTATGGTCAAAATACCATTAAAAAATTGATAACTTCGGACCCGACTATATAAATGTTATAAAGGGTAAAGATTATAATCCTTTCTGGCAAGATTTTTTCTCTGCCTGGGCTGATATTTGCAACCAAGAATTCAAATAATGTGTCGCCTCTACTAAAAACTCATGGTATACACTGCCCATATGGTATTGCAATCTTATTGAATCTGATAAAAAATGTATCTTCATAAAAAATGGTATAACAAAGGAGTAAACATTTTGGGAGACTTTTCTGATGATAATGGCTTTATGTTGTCAAGAAAATCATTTAGGGGAAATTTTCCATCGATAATGTCTGCTACCTTAGGTAGCATAGTGTATGTGGAGTGATTAAAGGCAATTTGCGACAATTTGAATGATAAAACATTTAAACTACATAAAACCGATCCATATATTCCATTTTTATACTCTAATTTATTAAAGACCCCAAAAGAATCAAAAGATATTTACAATAGGGATGTCATTGTTCCCACTGCTGAAATAAAATGGCAGGAGATTTTTAATTTCTCAAAAACAACATGCATGGGACAAATTTATAAAAATTGTTTCAATACTTCAAAAGACACTACTTTACAATGGTTTCAATACAGAATCTTACATAGAATGCTTCCTGTGGCAACAAATTTAAAACATATTGGTGTTAAAGACACAGATATATGTGTTTTTTGCAAAAATAAACAAGAAAACTTTTGTCATATTTTTTACAATTGCACATAATGTAAAATCACTTTGGAATAACCTTTCGTCTGTCATATTGCAAAAAACAGACATTCAAGTAACTTATACTTTAGAAAATATACTCTTTGGATTCACAAAGAACAAATATTCTAAAATCAACAATCTTATTATTTTAATTACAAAATACTTTATTCGTACATGTTCAAAGAATAATATCTATCCACATTTAGAACATTTATTATTAATACTAAAGGACACATACAATGTGGAAAAATATAGAGCCTATGTATTAATGAAATCAGAATTTTTTGATGACATGTGGCTTGACTGGTTTAGCCTTTTCTGTTAAAAACTTTCTCACATGTATTATCTATGCACTATGTTTAATATACACTTATAACTCTGTATCTGCCATCTTTTTGTTTTGTACCTTTTTTGATTGTGTTTTTTTCTCAAATGTGAACTATATTTAACTATTTTTGTAAAAGCTTCTCAATAAAAAAAAAAACCAATAAAAAAGACAAAAAAACAATTTGACTTTGAGGCTCATTTGCCACTTTCAATACACATTTTTGACCAGTTAAATTATATATTTTTGATTTAAAAAAGCTTCAAAATCGTAGATTGATATCTCAATGTTGCTGTTCATTGTTTTTAAATTTGCTGCAGAAAGATACAAAGATTGAACAAATTTGGTCAATAATTTTTGTGATTTTTGGACTGTTTTGGTTTTTATGGGGAAAAATTATGTTTTCATTTTTTCTTCAGATAATTGCCCAAGAAAAAAGTTGCGGTTCTAGAGCATGTTCACAGCTTAGATATTGTGGATCATCAAATTGCTATTTAAAAACAATCAATCATGGCCATTTGAAGTGGTGTAAAACAAATGCAGTGAAGTTTGATTTATATTGAATTATATCTAAAGAAGCACTAAGATATAATTCAATATAAAACTATATTTTGGATACGAATCCAAAATATTTTCTTTTCAAGCATGTTTTCAATTCAAATAATAGTACTATGGAACATATTCTAATAAATACAAAAATACATTTGTGACTCCAAAAATCCCTTAAAAGTAATTCTAGAGAAAAGAAATCTAGTTAAAAAAACATCTATCTTTCAGTCAATTGTTTGCATACCTTACCCTGGAGTTTAGTTATGTCTGATGATTTCTACAAAGTCCTTTATGTAAAAGAGCAGTGCAAATAGCAATTTCCTTGAAAAACATAAATACTAATAGCATAGGGCAACTTTTGCAAATTACTCTATTCATCATAATTTTGTTTACCATCCTCACCTCCCTAAATTTCTTTTATAGCCTCTGAGTAGCCTCTAAAGTAGCTAGAGAGAGGCGCTATATAAATGCTGTATTTTTTATTATTATATTTCAAAAAAGGGTTGTACAAATTTAATAGTCTCTACAGAATTGGTAACCCTGTATTAAGAAATGAACATGTACTATCATACGCCAGAAAAGGGACCTCCTTGCAAATGTGCTTACCTTGAAACGTTCTATCATTGTTTCTTTCCCATTTACAAGTATGAGTCCAGTATGACATCTCCTCTTGACATTATCAGTAGCCGCTTTGAACCTAATACAACAGGAGTGTATGTCATCTGGTAAAGATTCTAAGTCATTTTCAAATTCCATCATGTCAGATTTTAAAATTGCTTCATTAAAATCATTTCCCATTCTTTGCTAAAGTGAAAAAATGAAACAAATTTTAATGAAAACACATATTGTAAATCAAGAGACAAGGGGAAACATAATTTAATTACATAATAAAGAAGCCAGGGTGCGAATTACTTTTTTTTTGTCATTGGACAGACGGACCAGTAGGTCAAAATCTCTATTGGAAATTCCAATATTCTACTGGACCGTTCACAAAAATGACCAGAATTCACTGGACCCGTGGACCAGTAATAATTCGCACCCATTACAATATCTGACTTGCTGATGATTAGGAAAAATGATGAAATTGTTATAAAAGAAATATGTTGAAAAATGTCAAAACCCTTCAGTACAGTGATTCCACAGAAACCTTAAATTATACAGCTAAATAAAACAAGAAAGAAAAAGAAGAAAGTTTCAATTAAGGTACTATCATTATGAATATGCAAACAAACAAAGGTTGAGACTCAAATGAGACTACTATCAAGTGTTCTTACTTCAACCTTCCCAAGTTCAATGTCAAGTCTTCTTTCAGCTTTTGGTTTTTTTGCAAGAATCTTTTCTTTAACTCTCTCTTTTGAGGTCTTTGAGACTTTCAAAAACACATCAGAAATGTTATCATTAACTTCCCTGCCAATTTTTCTTCTAAATTCTTCCTCAGCAGTTCTCCAGGTTTTATCAAAATCATCTCTAAAGAATTCTACAGCCTCGAGAATCATAGCTGATATGATTGCTTCCTCTGTCCCTTCTCTGATAGTTGGAATATCCAATTTACGAATGGTGTCATTCAAGAATTGAAGGCATTGCTGTGCTTTAACTGGAATATCTTTCATAAAGAAATAAAGACAACAGTTAAGAAGAAATTAAGTTTAATCTATTATTATTTGAGGTTATACGAGACAAATTCCACAACTGTGTTTTTCTCTCTCAAAACACCATCTGTTGTAAGTTTTAAAGAAGTCCTAATGATATTCCCTTTTTCTATTTTCTTCTCTATATATTTACATATGACTATACTATTATAAATTCATGAAGTATAACATTTATTTGTATTTTTTAGGAGTAATATTTTCTTTGAGTTCATAACCCTTTATACCTTTAACAGTCATGCTACCTTCCTTGCAACCATATACAATCGTTTTTAAGGTGTTTAGGCCTTGATGAAACTCTCCAAGTTGATTTGTATCGCAAGGAGAACCAAAAGTGATGCACTTCCTTTTTTTGAAACGCTTTAGAATAGCTCCCCTGACATCATTGAACTGCAATAATTGAATTCATATGAAAATTAATAAATAAACAGTGAATGGATATTATGTATTCCATTTTTATAATATGTATGGATATCATTTCATAATTTTGAATGGTATGTCTTATTTTACCAGATTTTCTATTCAGTTCTGTAGAGCTGATCTCCCACAGAACCCTGCAAGATACTTTTCAGGTAAATTGTTAGAAAATATTCTGAAAATTTTGAAAGTAGCAAGTCAATAATCCATGTAATCTTCAATATTGATCGACACTGTGTCACACAATGGGAAATTGAAGTAAATCTAGTAGATAGCCAGTGCCAATTATATCAATAATCAAAACATCAATTTGTATAGCTATTTTAAGAAGTCAAATACCTCAAGGGGCTGGTCAGCTACCCCTTCCTCTTGTTGAAGCAGATGCTCAAGGTACTCGTCTGGGCTGATTCTTTTGCCATCTATGACCAATCTTAGATAAAAATCCCTAACTGCCACCAGAAGCTGTGGTGAGCCTGTCTCAAATTCAGATTTTGCCAAATATGCAATGCTACCTAATGCACTAAAAATGAAATTTAGTGTTTATCACAAAATCTTGCTTGATGGTCGTATGAAATTTCTATGAGAAAAGTATGAATGATATGAAAAGTTGATTGGAGAAAGCTTTATTACGCTGTAAAAAATGAATATAGGCAATAAACTTTGTTTACACATCATAAATACCATTAAGTTCAAGACTGCTCTGTGTAAGGAATTTATTTTACCCCCTATTTAAAATTATCCCCCAGTTATGTGATTTTAAGTTAACTCCCCTGCCCCAGATAGTCTGATAACATTCCCTTAAATCTCTCAGATGACTACAAAACATATAATACAAGTTTTATCTAGAGTGGGGGGGGGGGGGGGAGGG
>JAVSBT010141650.1:0-14670 GCA_033118115.1 Pharyngocirrus eroticus | reverse complement strand
TTTAAGATGATTTAAAAAAAAAAAAAGAAAAGTTGAAACGCGAATTTTACCCTCGGTCGGGTCCAACGATCTACAAAACAATTTGGTATGGCCTAACGTGCCTTTATATAAACTGTTAAAAAAGTAATGCATCACATATATAAATGCTGATTACTTCTTTGTTACTATATGATAATGTATGCATTTCTTTTTCAATATATATAAATATAGCCTTATATTCTACTCAAAATTTGCTTTGCATCATCTACATTTCCTTGACAAAATCTTCACAAAGCATTCATTCAATTTCAAATTTCAAACAAAACTCCTTTCCATAATACCTCTAAAGCTACACACGGCTTGGAAAAGACATAATTAAAATTACTTTAATTTTCAAACATTACATAACATATCTTTATTTATAAATAACAATCTCAGAAGCTTCTCAATTAAGCCTTTTAAAATAAAACTTATAACATTACAGGTCGGGCGGCTGAGGTCGAATAATAACCTTATAATGGATTGTAACATTGAAACTCACATAATTTACAGTGTCATATACAAAGTCTCCGTGTTGAAATAAATTTTCATCTATCCCTGGCCCAAAGCCTCCAAATACATAAAGCCTGAAAAATGATTGATGGAAACAAATTATGGTGGTTCTTTTTAGAGAGTACACATATTTACAATGTTAACACAGTATAGTAGTGATGTTAAAGTTTGTCTTTTTGAAGTCTATTGACAAATCTAATTATTTAAAGTGATTAACTTTCCCCCTATCAGTATTACCATAATGACATGTTCAATCAGCTTTAATGTTTTACACCTAAAGCCGTGTTTACATAGAGCCGATATGGAGTGTTTTTTCTTAAAACCAGCCTTAAAAGTTTTAAGCTTGCATGCACATGGCAATGCTAATAGGTCAAAGATTTGTCAATACTTCGAATACTTACTTGTTCTTGTACTCCTACATCACTACTTTAGAGTAATTCCAATGAAGTTACAAACAAAAAACTTACTTGTTGTTATACTCCCACATGACTGCTTTATCTCTGGGACTTGGTTTATTGGTCTGATTTCTAATAACAATATGATCCCAAGTCCAAGAAGATAGATCTAACACATATAATTCATTTGAGTTGCCACTATCTGTATGGCCACCAAACATGTACACATTATCACCAACAGCAACAGCAGAGGCACCTGATGTCCCCGGTGGGACTTCACCCTCTGTCTTCTGACAATACCTTAAGAAAAAAACACCCCCCAAAAAAACACATCAATAATTAATGTCTTTATGTATGAATGTAATTTCAAAAGCCAGCTTATAATGTTCAGGTTACATGGCACCTGGCTGGCTTCACACAACTCATAGAGCCCTGGGGTGGCACATTTTAGGTCTATTGTCAAGAGAATTTTGAGAAAAATAACAGAATTGTTTTCAGGCATATGTTATTTTCATCCCAGAATCTTCATTTAAACATTCACTTGTTCATGTTTTTCTCTATACTTTTAGTTTTAAAGGCAATTCTACAAATTGAAGGAGTCAAAGGCACAGTACAATCTTAACTTTATAGGTGTAATCAAAAGTAGAATAAATTTGCCATTCCAATTTTTATAAAGTTTCCTATAATGTTCAGGTAACAAGGTTGACTTTACACAACTCACCATTTCTGAATGTCTGTATGATATAGCCATATTCTGTTAGTGGGAATATATGCATCATGTGTAGTTTCAAAATGATTTCCGCCCCCAATATGTTCCTGTAAGCATAAAATTAAGATCAACGATACACTAGATTAGCAATTATAATTTATAACAATTTAACCTCAATTAACCAGACTAAATGGTCGAGAGTCTAGTAGTGAAGTGCTGGCTTTTGGATCATAGGTCCTGAGTCTGAGGCGGATTTCAACGCTAGGCTGGCCAAGAACCCTTTGTCTAATCTACTTAATATCTTTGCAATATTATTAACAGGGGTCAATTTACTTGAGGGACCAGCCAATTTTGAGACTTTTTGCATTTTGCTTAATAATCATTAAAACAGTCTGCATGACACTCTGAGGAAAAAAATATATCGACCCCTGATTATCAGGACAAAATAGCATAAGCCAATGTCTTATCTTTCTGCAACGTGTACATTTAAACGTCTATTGTGCTGAAACGTAAATAATAAAATAAATATAACATTTATGATACACAAAAGCAATAGCAAAACAAGTATGAAGATTGAAATTCTTGTTACTATATATAACAATATTATTGTTGGCATGCACTAATATAAGTTATTGTTACTAAATGTTAGTAATGTTACTGTTAGTGTTACCAGTGTCCCGAGAAGATGTATACATTCTATGGGATCTTACATTGATAGAATGATATCCTCCCCAGATCATGACCACTTTTCCAAAAGGAATTGCAACATGACCAGATCTCGTTGCCGGTGTAAACTCTTCCTCGTCCATAATATAACCTATGTTTATATCATGTTTTCATACTTTCTATGAGCAGGAAGTAACTTTAATGTAATAGAAAAATATATGGCTTTACAAAACTTGAATAACAACTCCGTGTTGTCACTAGATGGCGTACAACTTGTAGAGGCGGCAAGGAGAATTAACCAAAGAGTATATATGTATATATACTCTTTGAATTAACTAAACCACTTTATTAAATTTAAAGGATACTCTCTGCAATTTGATGGTTACATTTTTACCCCCTTTTTTGTGTTACAGCTATCGGCCTCGATCATTATTTGATAAAGGTATACCAGAGTGCGAATGTGGCTCCTTGGAAAATCATGAACATGTGTTATTGTGTTGCAGCCAAAGAGAGGGCTTGGAGGGAGGACTTTGTGTGTTATTCGACTCTGACATCACTTCTAACACAAAGGAATACTTGGACTCTGTATGGTGTATTAATGATTTTTCGTTATTACTTTCTATATTGTTTTTGGGTTTATATAATGATTTGACAGTTAGGACTATTTTCTTTCTGTATGGCCACCTGCATTCGATATATATGGCCCTGTAGGGTTAAATAGCCTGGCATTGAATGTACAGTGGGTAGAGTCCAATGCGCAGAAACTCAAAAAGGAGGGGAGTGGAAGGTTCGGGTATCAGACAGATAGCTATAAACAATATAAGAAAGAAAACTCTCATCATACAACATTATTATGATAATTTTTATAATTGTTCTCTTAAAAATTGTTCTTTTGATATTCCAACAAGTTAAAAACACTCTTGAAACCCACTTGATATATCAAACTTTATTTCTTCAAAAGACAAAAATTATTTACAATGTCTACTGTACATAATAGAAAGAAAGGAAAAGATGTGTGAAAAAGTGATCCAGGATTTAATGTCTAACAACAGAGTTGCCTGAGTCAGAGAGAGGAATGAGCGAGTTGCCTGGCAAGAAAACTGGTAACTATAAAAAAAAAATAGATAATTGAATTTGATTAAAATCATGGTCGTCTTCGCAAGCGAAGGACAACTACACATAGCCTAAATACTTTCATAAATAATATTGGTCTATTGACTATCCTATATCAAAGGTATACAACAACAAGTGCAATGTTAATCTGAGTTTTTGGTCACAAGTATGTACATTTTATTAATTCAAGATTGACATGATAACACATAATTACATTGTCAGAAAATAATTCAATGACAGCATATTTGATTTTCTCTTTAAAAAGTCAAAATCCTGAAAGCAAATATAATAGTCCAACAGCTGAGTGCCAAAAAGTATGCTAGAAAATGATTGATGTGAAAATCTCTTAGGAGGCATGCCCACCTAGTGCAAACAATGTGTTTTGGTATTTATATGCATCAAATATTACACAAGAATCAATCAGGGGAAATAGGACATTGCATAAAACTTATTCTTGGTCGAAAAAAAGCTATCTTTAAAAACGTATGATTTTTAACTTTTCCACTAAAGTCAGAGATTATCCTGTCTATGGTTATAAAGGTAGCACGTTCGGCCTTGGTTGAGTTGATTGCAGCAAAAGGTTTGTTTAAATCGTGCAAAAACTAGTTCTTTCAAAGGAAAAGTTGTGCCTTAAGGTATATATATATATATTTTTCGCCACAAAACATTTGCTAGTGATGTACCAAAACACATCATTTGCACTAGGTGAGAACGCTTCCTCAGAGATTTGCACATAAAATTCACAATTCTCAGACTATAATGGAAAAATCTTATTTCTCCTTCCTTTCAATGTGCTGATTTTCTTTGTGAGTTTTAGATAATGAGGCTTGCCATCCAGCATATCCCAAGGTTTCGGCCATTTCTGCGTTTCCCTGGTGTTCAGTTCTTATTTCTCTATCTCACTTTAAATGTGATAAGATTTTTCATCATATCAAACGAGTTTCCATCTGGCTGTACACTGTTTATTTTTCCTGCTTTGTTGACCACAGATAGGTAACCATATTCATCTAATCCTTGTATGGTCACTTCTTCATTCTCCATTGTTACCACAGCATCACTGGAAGTAAAAAAAAAATAATCACATTTGAAATCACTTTTGGTTTCCTGATATTTTACAAAATTTATGAAGAAAATAGCTCAAGATTAGAAATATGGTGGCCTCAGATCTACAGAAATACCTTTCGGGTTTAAAATATCCACTACAAATGAATCAAACTTCGTAAACAAAATACACTCCAGACTCAATTAAGCTTAGTTGTAGTAGTGATTGCTGTTGATCGCATTACTATGAAAGTTCAGAATTGAACATTATCGTTTGATGCTTTATCATGTAGAAAAAAAATTCCTTCAATTTACCTATGAAGCCATCTTTGATAATATTGATCTAAAAAGGGTCCTTTCCCAAATTTTTGAAAGGAATCAATGATCTCTTCAAGTTTGGTGACAGTCCTTGCAAGGACCTCTTCTGTTGTAAAGGTCTTCAGGTCTGTCTTAAACTCTTCATTGTGTTGCAAGACCAAATCATTAATACACATGGTTGGGTCCTTATTATCCACATTAAAACCACAACCTAAAAGAAAGACCAAATAAGGATCAAATTCTAAATTAAAGAAAGAATTAATGAACCCATTCATTATTTTCTTTGCAAATCTTAGTCTGTTCAGTTCCAGGAACCGTTCTTCCACAGAGGCCCGAGAACCGTTCTTCCCAGGATGATGTGCCATGCTACTATAAGAGATCTTTATGCTTTCATTGTATAATGTGCCATATTACTATTGGGGATCTTTATGCTTTGACATTTTAAACAAGCTGCAATTTGATTAGAACAAATCCATACAATATCAGCCAGCAATTGTTCAATTGATCGCTATTATAGTGAGCTACTGAAGTTTTTACCTATATTGGCATGTATGACGTCTTGCATAACTGACGATTGAACTATCACACCACCAATCTTCACACTTTTTCCTGCATAGATATCATTGGGCCATTTCAACCTTAGATCAATGTCCTAAAAATGAAATTACAAATGTCTTAGTATCAAACTAACTGAATCATGATTTTAATGATTTCCATATAGGCCTAATTGAATCATGATTTTAATGATTAACAGGTCTAACTGTGACTGTAAATAAACATAGAAATACATTATTGTAGATGATTGGACTGATTTCTTCCATTTTAAAAAGATTGTCTGGCATTTATACATTTCAAAAAAATTCAACAAAACTCTTTATTTCAATATGGCACTTTTTTTTGTGTGAAGTGCCATAGAAGCACAAATTCACCAAGTCATATTTAAATGAATCTTGTATGTACCTCAGCCATAACATTCCCATTTCTTACTATGTTTTTTCAAAGTCAAATTACCTCATAGCCTTGTATAGTTCTCACTGCTTGAACAACTGCTAACGACACCATGTGTTGAAGAAATGATACAGCTTGACCTAACCTTGAACTCAAGAGAATCCTTACATGAAGGGAAAACATGGCACAACCTATTGGACTAATCCAAGCATTACCTCCTCTACCTAGATATCAAAATTCAAAAAAAATGAAATTCATAATTAGTCAACTCAGCAAACACATGAATATAACATATGGTGCTGAAAATCAGTTTTCTGACATGACATGTCTTAATCTAATTTTCCACTTATTTCTATCTTTGGCACATTCATTCATAATGTAACATGTTTATCTCAAATAAGGTAAGACAGGCAAAAATATAAAACAATCAGTCTTAACCTTTTCCCTGCGTTTGCATCCTTGCTACTGCCAACAAACCAAGATCTTGAGGGGCTGCAAACATCTGACTAAATAAAAAAAAAAAAGGAGTCAATAAATATATCATTTTAGTGGGAAAACCAGAATCCAAACGCTTGAGAGAAAAAAATCTCACCTATCGATGATATCCATAGTTGTGGTCACAACATCTATGTAACAAACTATTTGTCCCATTGACCTGGTCTTCAGATGACTGCAATAAAGCTCAAAATCAAAATGATTCCATTCTGTAGCAGATTCTGGCGTTAATATAACATCTAAGTTTTTGTCACTTGTTGTGGTGTCTTCCTGCTCTCCTTTGGTGGTACGAAAATGTAAGGTAATACTTCTAGAAAATAGCTTGCCATCTTTGAGGACCTTTTGCAGACTTTGCATATATCTGTCTTTGATTTGCTATGAATATGGTTAAAAATAAATGAATATAACTAGCTTTATTCTTCTATATAACATCTTATGCCAGTAACATTTGATAATCATGACAAATCTAATTTCATCTTAATTTTGATGACATGAGGTGCATTAATCAATAATTTATGAGGGTTTTGTTTTTTTTCATAACCAAGGAAGAGAATATTATTCTACATTAGAAATCGGACTTGAAAAAGTAAAATTAATTTTCACCATCCATCATGTTTGGGACAAAAATAAAAAAACTCTCCATCTCTTACTTTCTGGGAAGCAAACAGAATTGCTGGTGTCAAATCTGGAATCTCTTCTCTAGTACAATCTATGCCAATCCTTGTAAAGAGATCTGTCAGTATTTCAAATCGAGCTGAATTTGACTTTTTCAATGCCAAAAATGTGTCAGGATTGATAGCCATTTCCATGGGATCTTTATCAAGATTTACCTGAAAGCAAAAATCATATTTTTATTTTTTTTACTGGTGACAAAAGAATACTATCCTACATGAAGAAATTTTGATTTTTTTTCGCTACCACATCAGTTAGCATGTTTAGGCCATTAGAAATTGATTAGTTGGTATATTTTGGCGATTGATAATTAGAAATTATTTTTCAAAATGTCGATATTTTTGGTCAAATTCACGAAACAAATTACAAAATCATGGACCCATTTTTGGTTAGAAATAAAGAGCGATAAAGAGGTAACTTGAACAAGTCCCAAATATTTGTGCATACTCCTTGAAATAAGGAGCACCTCGCTCCTTTCTACTGTTTTACATAAAAGGCCAAGTGATGTCTAATCTATGTGAAGATAAAAATGAATAGACCTACCAAAACAATTTTTTAATACCAAATAATCCATCGACCAACTAATAAATCAATTTAGAATGGCCTTTTGGAGAAAAATACTAATTTCTACTGCACTGCATAATACTATGAAATTGGGCTAAACAAGTCAGGTTATTTCTTACCTGACTGAGCAAAGCAACTCCACCACTATTTGTACAATGTGATTCTACAACAACCATTTTGCCTGAAGATCTTTCAGTAGCAACTTCTTGAATAGTAACACCATCCAACTTGCTTGTATTCCAAGGATAGCTATGTTTACCACAAATAACAGACACATCTTTCCAATCTTTGTAATCCATCATCAAAATCCCATTATCACAAGGCAAGGTTTCCCTGTCTAGAATTAAATCATCAAAGGCACTACTAAAACTTGCCAAAACACCTCCTTTTTGAAAGTATTGCAAAAATGCTTGATCCACATTGTCATATACTTTATTACTTGCAATAATGAGTAAAGCTGTGTTATCCCTCCATGGAATGGTTTGTATTTGTTCATGTTTTAAATGATAAATCACATATTTGCTTGGATTGATACACTTTTCAATAATGCTTTTTACCGTGTTGAACAGTCTTGTAGAATCTTTTTTACCACAGTAAATAAGCACATTTGGTGGTTTACAAGAACCTTCAGAAGTTCTTTTCTTTACTGGTGTCATCATTTCGGGGGCAAGTAACTCAATGGGGTCTGAAGGGGCTTCACCAGCACCTTTCACATCAAATGAACCAATGCTTGAACTCTGCGATGCAGTGTCATCAAACCCCTGCAAAGCTGATACACCAATAGGCTTGCCAGAATACAAGTCAAAGTTCATATCTTGACTAAACGGATCCACACTGTGTGCAAGTGATTCGTTTGATCCTAAACCATTAGATGCTGTCTCATGATTGGATTCCAAAATAGGTCCAATGTCCATTAATTTCTCAGGCTCTGTTGTAGCCAATGTAGAAGTTTCTTTCTTAACAGTGGATTTCATGGGACAATCTGTAGCACTACCTGTTGCTAATAACTTTGCAGCTTGCCCGGTCACTTTAACAGCTGGTGAAAGAAAGGAAACATTACTACCCCTTTGCTGTAATATACTAAAACTTGAGATATCAATGATGATTGATTTTCCCAGGCATTGTATTAACCCAAAAGCCTTCCCTGGTAGTTCAATATAATGGTAGTGACCTTGCTCTTTAACAGATAAAATTATTGTTTTACAATGAATGATACAGAGAATAAGTCACCTGCTCTTTTTCAATGAATGAAAATATCACATATGGGAGTCCAGGAAGAGAAAAATATGCTGGTACATGGTACTTAAAACCTTCTTATAGCTTACAATGTATGATCACAAGTATGTAGATAGGTCTGGAAGGTGTGTTTTTTTTATCTAGGGACCCCCATGCAATTAGCTTTCAATCAACATGGATATACATGTAGAACAAAAACTAAAAGACAGAACTAAAGTATGAACATTTTAAATAATTTTGAGGATAATGTGATTGCATCCATTTAACATATCCATTTGTTTCTGTTATGTAAGGAGGGAAAGCCATTCAGCTATAGCTAATCTTCCATGGGATCCTCTGTCATTCATCATTCCTACTTACAAACATTCATAGAGATGCACTACTAGTCACTTATGCAGCTACTCTTCATCGAGAGATGACAAGTGTTCCTTGTCATGCTATCAGTATCACATGGCTCATAGACAAACAACAACATGATTTGAGCCAGTCATGGTACATAGGGTTGAGAGCCAGTTATGGTTCTCAAGGCTTGAGAACCAGCTATGGTTCATAAGGCTTGGGAGCCAGTTATGGTTCACAAGGCTTGAGAGCCATGAAATAAATCATTCTTTACGAGGACTGAATCCTGTCTCTGGTTTTGGTGTCAGCATCATTGCTAACCGTTACACTGTAGAAGTCCTCAAAGAAACAGATGAAGTAAGAAATACTTACTCAAAATTCCTTCAATTTCCATCATGTCTTCCACCAACAACAAATCATCCATCAAGGCAAAAACAATTTTAGTGAGATTCTGATGCGTAGCTTCTGCAATAACACTGTATGGTATTTGTGCTTTCCATGCTAAGAGTGAAGCATGGTCTTGAATCTTTGAAAAGAGATAAGATACCAAGAGAATTCAATCAGAATTTTATTAGTTTTTTATTGTATAATACAGATGTAGATGTTCTCTACACAAATTTGAAATCATAAATAAAAAAACATAATTGGGATTAATGCCAGTACCAGCTGACAATTTGACATTAAGAAGCAAAAAAGCCATGCTGTATAGGTTCAATTTTTGAATGTACATGTATTTGCAAACTTTCGTTGTTTACTACAACATCAATTACTGCAAACTTCACTGCCCAGTTTAGGACACCAACAAAAATAATCTGGCAGCCCAATTTAGTAAATTGATTTTCTGTGGTCCCAAAAGTTTGACTTTGTAGATATCAAACATTATAACAAAATATTAAGATAATAATGTTAAACATTGTGCAACTTCTACTTTAAGAAAAGGGAATACCTTGTAGTTAAGTTAACAATCTAAACAGATGTTGAAATTTTCTTTCATGCTTAAAAATACAAATATACACTACCATGATCCTTTTTTCTTCAGGAATGTTCAAAGCCCAGTTTATGTAGGCCATTTCATCATCTGGTTTCTTTAATTCAATTAAAAAGTAATACTTAGTGGGATTGGCTGACTGATCTAGGCTCTGCTCCAAATGATCTTGTCTGTCTATAAATCTTGTCCAATTTTGGCTAAGGTCAATACTAATCTGAAAAAGATAAGTTTTTCAGTTTACAGAAATTTCAACCACATAACATCATATAGGATGTTTTTGTAAACATATAAACCTTTACTGACCAGCTTGAATGGTCCAGACCTTCGAGAGTTCAAAGCCAGGCCTAAGAACCACTTTATCTACTCAAATTCTTTACACTTTGTTCTGTTAGTGTGATCTACGAGCCACCACTTTACCATTGGACTGAGAAGTGGAGAAAGCCTTTCTCCTAAAAGGATCACTTCATGACTTAGCTTAGGTGATAAAGGCCTAAATTGTAACACTTACACTGGATTTGAAAAATACAACATACGTTATCATGTTTCTATTTTCAACTTTATATTCAAAGAGAATAATTAAACTTCCAGGAATGTTGAAGACTGTAGTGTAGAGTGTAGACTGTAGTATTAAAGTTAATCTCATAATGACAAAGGAATTATTATCCAAAATTGACAAAATACAATACCTGTGGTGATATCGAACGAACCCATTTCTTTTTGTCACATATAATGTTTCTTTCTACCGACCCAACAGGGCATTTATTAAGCAATACTGCAAAAGGCTCATTCCAAAGAGAATAAAAAGATTCAACTTTTGATTTCTTGAAGAGCAGGCTCGATAATCTATGTTGTTTAATCAAACGACACATTTGCGATATATTCCACATTTCCTTGAAATATAGATACACCCTAAATAGCTCTAATGTCAAGATTATCATTTTGATTAAATTCAAAGCATGTGTCCTTTATTGTGATTCTTTCTTAAGTTATAAGTAAACCATGGTACATGTCTTTCATCCATGAGACGATCCTTTTATTATCGCCCACAAGCTATGTCAATTTTCTTGGGCCCCATCGTCTTACTATTAAGTGTCAGGATCATCGATTAAGCTACCTCTATGGACAGTGAATGTGCAATAATAGTGCTAGTCTTTAAAAATCCAGATCAGCATAAAGTCCACCTCTTAGATTATCGAGAAGACTTTCCTGGCAATTTTTAGGGAGCATTAATTATCCCAAACTATTACAGGGTGGTTGAGGGTCTAATTGATTTTTTTGAAATGCACGAGCATAATAATGTCACAAATAATCATAATCTATAATAGATACTACTATGAAAGTATATGTTTTTGGCTTTAGGACATCCTTAGCCATAGTTTGAAATGAGTCAATTTTTTCTGCACTTGACCCATATAAATAAAAAAATTAAAGCTACACTGTATTGAAATTGATGGTAACATTTTTTACCCACAATAGCCATGAATCGAGACCGATCGTTTAGGGTGTGCCGGCATCCCAATCAGTCAATGGCGTCGTGTAGCTTGTATAATTCATGTCAAACTTTTAAAATGGTTTTGTTTTTACACCAATTCAGTTTCTATCATTATCATACTTTGCAATGTAATAATTTTGAATATTGGAGTCACTTCATTGGTACCCAATAGATATGTGTATCAATGCCAGTAGTTTCTTTGTGAAATTTAGGAATTTTCATTTTTGACCTTTTTTTGTATAAATCATTATGTGAGGAGCAAGAAGTATTTTTTTTCAAAAAGATGATTCATATATAAGGGCTTAAAAAACACTATTTAAAAAGTTACATGCTCAACAAGCCATGTCTTGTGTAGTAGTTTGACAATTAGAGGCTCACATATTCTTGTCATTACCTTTGTTTTGATAAAATTTATTGTTTTCCATAGTTGTACCAATTATGTGTGTATATGAAGTACAAAGTAAATTGATATTTGAATAAGTGTGAACAACCCTGCCCTTGTGATCTTTCGTGTCAAACAAGCCTACAAAGGGGTTTCCTTCGAAGTCAACCCTTCACTTATTTCACCAATTGCAACCATTTTGGTTGAATTTTAACCCCAAAATTATCAAAGGTTTTGAATTTGGTTTGAATCATCATTTTTCGTGTTGAATTAATTGCAAATTTACATTTGTCTTCTCTACTCTCGTGTGTTTCAGTGCCACTGGAATCCATCTCTGACTCAGATTCTGTCAAACTTTTATCACTTAGATCCAACTTCGGGTCACCTTCTCTGGTTCCGTCAGGCATTGGATTGTTTTGATAACATAATATCTCATAAATTTCTTCAATCTCGAGGGATTCTTCAGGTTGGAACACGTTTTGTTTTTTCTCTTCAAAGTTCGTAATAATATCCTACAAATGACTGTGTCTGCCATTGCCAATATCGCCTGTGACGTATGATATGTCCACCAAGGGGTCGCAATAAACCCTAATCTCTTCCGAATCCGCCATGACACTACCCCTATTTTGACTTCAGAAATGATGTAAAATTGCGAATAAATGACTAATAAAGGACCACATAGTTTATTCTTTATTACGAATGGGTTATTCATTATGTATGTAATGCATTGTTTAATAAAGTTTAGTTTTTGCTTTTCTGATGATTGATTGTATTTATTGATCTTTTGCAACCATATAGGTTGGATTTACAAAATTACATAATATATACACTAAAAGGGAAAGTAAACAGTAAAACCAAGTTAAATTAACAGGTGTACAGAAAATAAAAAATAAAAATTACCCATCATATGATTTTTAAAGGCAAGGCAATCAGAAACATATTTTTTTCATGGTCTTTAAAAGTAAATTCATATAATATGATATAGAATACAAAATATATGCCTTGGATTTGTGTTTTTACAGTTGTAATGCATTAATGAGACGATGAATATTGAGCATTTACAATTTATTTTCATTATTATACCCCTCCCCCTTCCAGGCCTTCTAAACTATAAATTTAAACAAATTTTGGCCGAATAATTCCTAATTGTATGTATGCAAAGATTAACTCTTATCACGGTTGGTCTATCAAGTTCGGTTTGTCTAAACAATTGGTTGTAATTTAATCATGTTGCAAATCAAAGTACAGAAGTCACAAGATCCAACTTACAACGTCTGTGTGATTGTCTCATTCAAGGGTGTGTATGGAAAAGCTGATGAAAATGGCAGGAAAGGTAGGATTATTGCTAACTTTTATATAGAGTCTTGCCTCAATAACATTGTCAAATCAAACTGTTTTCATTACGTAATAGTTGTAGACAAATGCAAATGAATAATGATTAAAGTCCACTTAAAAATAGATATCCATTAGGCTTGCTAATGATAATTGATATACAGAATCATATCACTTTATCAGACAGGGGAAGGATTTCTGTTTATCTCCAGCCTTCATTTCTTTCCCCCTTTGGTATAATTATACATGCTTATCAGAAGAAATTGGCAAAATGAAAAGTCATCGTCTTATACTTGTTTTATAAGTGTTCAGAATTTTAACACACCACCTAATTATTTCCTTGCTTTATATGATTTGAAAGATTAAACTAAGGGGATTTTATTCAGTGGTATATATTAGGGGATCTTACTTATATACTCCATTTCCAACTGATAATTTATAGAAATACAGTAAGATTGTCGAAAATGTTACAATATGTAATTGTCTTGAAAATAAATCAAGCAACATGATTTTCATAGTTATTCAACTTATTTTTCTACTAAATTATTTATATACAGTATCATTGTTTCAGAAAATATCCGAATTCAGTGTCAAAGGCATTTGCAATGCCCCTGTAACAGCATTCACACCCTGTGGGTATGTATTTGAAACTGTGTTGAAACTTTGACAAAGCACTATCATGTAGCCTATAATGTAGAATGTTAGTAGAAAGTCAGGTTTAATATTTCAAACAAAGGAAATCAGACGAGAGGGGTTTCCTAGGAAAAGGATAAGAAAATAATCCAAACAATGGAATACATGCACTGGCCAACTGTACGTGCATGCTCTGTCTCTCTTCTCCTCAAGTTTCACCACATGTTGAAAAGGCCAATAGGAGCTCTAGAAATCATCACAATCTTCGTTCAATCTAAGTTTATATGAAATAGCAATCAGCGATTAGTGTATTAATAGCTTTTAATTTGATAAAAAAAGAGTTGATAACGTTAAAGCTATCATAATCATGGACAATACAGTAGACTATAGTAGTACTTCAAGTATACAAACAAACAACTTTGTCTTTGAACTAGGATGTCCTTTATTTATCAATTCTCCTGTTTGTTTTTATTGGTGTAAAAGAACTATAGAACTAGAACTATATGCATTCTATAAATGTACAAATTGGTCGACTAGTGGTGTAGATAGAAACATTATGGTCTGTATCCTTTACCTTTAAAGGGGTAACATATATCAGACAAATTGCTTTAATGCTCTTTATAGTGAAAAACTTTCTATAAACCAGGTTCAAGGTGAACTAGCCAATAGAATACGCCGTTATCATAGTTGGTAATTGCCACATGTCTATCATTCAATTTCAAGAATTAGTGGATTACACCTTTAAAGCGATGTATACATTTTGAAGGCTAGCTTTAAGACTGCTAGATGTGACTTTAATCAAAGAAAATTTAGGCT
>JAVSBT010141540.1:0-14672 GCA_033118115.1 Pharyngocirrus eroticus | reverse complement strand
AGACATTCTTAAAGCATTTGTAAGGCATCTGTTTTGAACTGCTGCTAGTGCATTTATAAGCACCAAGAGTGGAGAGTCGTCACTTCTTATCAAGGAATGGGCTATTACCTGTCTCTCATGCATATTTGGGAAATCAATGCTGGCTTTGTCAATGCCAAGCTTCATCAAGTTTTCTGGTTTTCTTAACTTGTTCCATGCCGTTGAAAATTTGTCAAAAATTTCTCTCCTGAATCCTTTCTCATGTTCAGCTTCTGCTTGGTGTATGAAAGTTGAAACTCTGTATATGTCAACTTCTTCTTCTCTCAATCTTCTGTGCAAGCTAGTATAAACTGCTCTCTGCCATCTAAGGAGAGGCCAAAGATGTTTTAGCAAGGCTGTTTGGTCAACATTGGAAATGAAGTATCCTAAATACCATGTTTCACTTTTTGTATTCATGATGTGATGTTTCAAGCTTTCAAATGTAAGTTCTCCAATTTTGCGGAATGAAGTCATGAGAATAGCTTGTTTCCCTTTAAATGGTGATTGTTTCCCTTCAAATGGTAGGTCTACTTCTTCAATCATGCTTTCAATTCCATACGGCCTGTATCCAGATTTTCTGCATATGTTTTTCTGCCATTCATATGTTTTTTCGTACCTACATTTTTCAATGTCATTTAGTTTCTGGGTAAATTTGTCCTCAAATTGTTGTCTTTCAGCAGGGGTGCTGCAAGGAAAACTTTTAGCTGCTATCAATTCAGACATATTGTCAATCACCATATGGAGATACCTGCATACACCCTGGTCTGCTTCATCAAGGATTTGTGAAAGAACTTCCCAGTCTTCGGAGAACTGCTTAGTTAGAGTTCTTTCAGTATGACACTCCATCTTTATTCTAAATTCTTTTCCCTGCACTAATCCAAGAGCAAAAGCTGAAAGACAGGATCCATGTAGTAGTAATCTTAGAACTCTGTATGCAAGTGGGGGCATGGATCGTGTATACTTGCAGCACATTAGGTTGTCTGTGGAAGTTTTCATCTCTTCTATGTGTATCTCTTTGTGATTTGGTTGTCTACAAAGGTCACAATTGACATCATTGGTTTGTGCAACTACTTCACCGATAGGACATGAATGGATGACTGGTCTTTTTCCTGACTGTTTTCTGTTAAAGGAATAATATTCTACAGCTTTCTCTTCACTGTATGTTGGAAGATAAGCTTCTGAAATCATCCCTGGCTCAAGCATACATTTTGCAAAGATTGGTGCTCTAATTGGAAGCTTTGCACTCAGGTTTGTTGGATTTCTGGCAATAATGAGCCCCATAAGATGGATAAGTATTGAGGCTTGTTGCAGTTGCTTCAATTCAGATTCTTCTGTGAATTGCAAAAGGCGAATTGCGAAGTCAGTTTGCAAACTGACGACTTTTTCCACAAACAGTTTACATGAGGGGCTAAGTGCTGTGCTCTTTTTTGCAAAATAATGTTTTAAAGCCTTCTCACTGTCTTTGACTGGTCTATTTGCTTGTACCAGCATATACTTTTGTAAAAGAAAGCCAAAGAGTGTCAAAGATGCGACACAGTTGTTTCCAAAGAATTTCTCCATGTTTGAATTCTGGCCTGCCAAATGTTTTTCCCATTCTTGTTCAATTTCCTCTGATAGGGCATGATTAACCAGAGGGTTAAAAGCTAGTCCTAAAATAACATCATTATCTGGCCAATCAATCCCAATAAGAGATGGCAACAACTTCAGGTATTTTCCTTTGATATTTTGTTTCACCTTTGCAAAGGAAAGCTTAGTTTTCATGCACTTTACCAAGTAACATCTGAGCGCGGTAAGATTTACCTGGTCATCAATTCCTTCCCCTGTGCCTAATGCAATGCTTACTTGTCGAAGAATCCAGGGCACATTTTCTCCTGTCACATCTTCAGCGAGATTTGCTATATCTTTCAATACTCTCTTAACGAATCCAATTGCTACAGCAACCCTGAAAGAAATGTCTGTGGTTGCTCTTATGACATCAATAGCCAATTGTAGGATTTCTATAATGGTCTTGCCACATCCGACGTCATCTAATAATGTGTCAGGTAATTTTCTGAATCCTAGAGTTTCTACAGCATCTACAAGCAGTACAAAGAATGGCCCACATCTTTCTCCTGCTTTACATAGCTCTTCATCCATAAACATAAAAGGCTCATAATATTCTTGAGTCTTTTCATCAAGTATTATATGACAAAGTGTTTGGTAAAGCTGAAGATCATTTTTCCCAACTCTTCTGAAAATATTCTGAAGAACCGGCCCAAAACTGCTCAGTTCAGGATCAGGCATATCATTGGACATAGCCCATGAAAATATCTTTGACAAAAGCCTGTTTTCTGGGTCAAATTCTAGACATCTGTCATAGAACACACACAGGAAATGTTGGCATGTCAACGGTGGGACAGATCTCTTCAATTGTGTCATCAGTCTACGAAGGAAATTTAGAAGTTTACCACTGGTCAGGACATCATCTCCCAATTGTCTTCCTAGGTCTCCCAGTGCAATCAGGTGTTCTTTGTCAACTTTGTATGGCAGTACAATTGATGTTGTAAAGTCATTACATAAGCTCAAGAAATGTAGGCTTGTTGGGTAAACACTTACTTTGCTCCCAAAAGAAAGTAAGGAACTTACTTTGCTTTTCCAACTACTTAAATCTTCACAGTTCCTTATGCTTGGATACATTTGCTCACAAAGAAATTCCACCAAGTGTTCCTCAGCATTGAGTTTGAACTGTTCATTTGCCTGTTCATTCTTCACATATATGTTTTCCCAAGTGTCAACATCACTGACAACATCTTTTGCTTCAGCTTCATCTCCCTTTCCATCTTCTACAAAAAGAGTATTCTGTAATGTTGCTTGTCTACTCTTTTCCAGGTTTTCTTTTGCTAGATCCATGAGCAGACTTTTCCCTGATGGTATTGAGTTGATGCACTCAGACACCATCTGCATCACATGATGCAATGCACTCTCATAATGCCATAATGAGATGTGAACAAGGATGAACTTTTCAATTGGGGTTGAAATCTTTGACACCATGACTCTTTCTTCAAGAATCCAATTCACTAGAATCACCACTTCATCTTTACTCAGAGGACAATTTGGTGTAGCACAAAATGACCATATCAGATCATCAAGGTATAATTCACAGTGGGAACGGAGGTATGGATCATTCAGCAGCACCTTAATTCTATCCATGAAGTTATCTTTGTACTTTGGCACCTGGCCATGCATTTGTTTGACTGTCAGCATTCCCAATTCATCTAAGTTGGCTGAGTCCTTTCTCATGTCTTCAACATTTTCTTTGAAAAGATCCTTGACTTTTTGCAGCTGTTGTTCAAAGTATCTCATAAAAGGAAAGCTAAGATCAAGTAGCATCGGTTTAACTTCATAACATTCAGCTCCTTGGGGATCCAGCAGTTTTCCTGTGTTAACAATGTCATTATTTACCAACCATTCTGTCCATTTGTTGAAGGTTTCTTTATCCTTGGGATCAAGACAGCAGTGCCAGGCATTAAGATTTTCTAAAACATATACCAGTTTTGCCACAGGAAACTTCACAGAATTTTCAACATGTTTTAACAGTGCTCCCCAAAATGTTGAAGAATTGCTAAGAGCTTGGGCATCACATGCTACTTTGACTTGCCAGCTATCTTCTCCCTTGTCTCCTTTTTCGGTCATATCGTTCATCTGCTCCATTTTTTTCCTTACATCTTTGACTAACTCTTCAACAATCTTTTCAGAACTGGAAATTTTGGCAAATCTTTGCATTATGTCTTTGACATTGTATAATGCTGCAAAACCAGTATAGTTAAGGCATCCAAATGCCCATGGCAAACAAGACTTTACTGCTTGTGTGATGGAACACATGTCAGAATTCAGTATGTCCATCACACTCTTGGATAGAATAGCTTCAAAGGAAAATTCGTTTTCTTCCAGCATGTCTACAGTTACAAGTCTCCATCCACTCAGGTAGTTGAATTGCCATGTAGACTTTCTGTCAAAGTCATGTCTGTCCACATGGATAATGAAGATCACATTTTTGTCAGCATTGTTCTTTTTCTGGTAAATACTTGCACAGCTTTCAATTTGATATTTTGCAAGTAAAATGTGATCTGCATCCAAAGATGGTTTGCACTGCAAGAATAAATACTTCTTTTTGGATTCAAACCAGTATTTCTCAACCACCTTTCTCAATTCTTTCTCAGATTTGAAAGCACTCAATTTTTCCACACTTGCATCACACATTTCTGCAAATGTGTTTGTATGTACACTACTGTGGGTATATATGACAACCCTCAGACCTGCTTCATGTATTTCAGGGATAAGACTCTGTTCTTCCTCAATTTGGCCTAAGCAAGCTTTAAGGCTTCTGTGAATCTTTTGTTGAAAATAGCCATCTGTCAGGAATCTATCCACATCATCTGGGTTTGTTTCATTGAGCTTTGAACAGCTGAGACGTAATATTACATCTGGTGTAGCGATATCCACTAATCTATCCTTACACCATCTAAGAATTCTTCCTTCATCAATATTTGATGCATTGCTAGGCCAACATTTGTGAACCAAAGAAGATATCAGATCTCCATGGAATCCAAGAAAGCACCTCTTTTGGTCAAAGTGCATGTTATGAATCTTTGCAAAGTTTTTACTCCATTTATCTAGTTCTTCAACCATTTTCTTTTCTCTGACATCAATAACATCTTTCATTTGAAGAATTTGTTTTTCAAATCTGTTCAGGAATGGAGGGTCAGCATCCATGACATCATTTTCATCCATTAAAACTACACACCTGAAGTCTTCATGTACCTGACAGACTGGGTTACTGTAAGGGCCTATCGCAACTCTGCAGTGCCTTTTGTTTCCAGATTGAGTGTAGTTTTGATTGAGCAAATCATACAGACTTCCATAGATATGATCCAGATCTTTCAGGATGAGAACTACTCCTCTTTCCATGCACAAAATAATTCGACTCAGAATCCTATAACTGTACTCTTCTCTTTGGTCTTCTGCAAAGTTGCTTCCCATGATGACTTCATACTCTTGGGCCTGCTCTTTGAGGATGCTTTCAAGAATGCCAACAGCTGAATCCCCACTAGTTATGAGCATCAGATATCTTGACACCCTATCTGCAAGGTTTTCTCTGATCAATTCTTCTGAAGATATGTCAAAATCATCAAAAGCATTTGTTGGAATGTTTGTTGTTCCATTATTCAGTACCTCCCTGACTTCAGATTCAAAAGTGTTTACAATGTCATTCATATCTCCTCTCATGCCACCAAAATTTCTCTGCAGCCCCTTCCATACAATCTTTGTTTGTTCTTTCCACGTGTTAGATGTTTCTTCATGTTTTGTTATGCAAACATACTTTACAAGAGAATAATAATCTCGCAAACCATGAAAATTAGACTTTTTTTGCTCTTTTTGATACTCGAAATAAGCTTTGGCCAGGGCTTTGAAAAGATTATCTTGTAATTCTCTTTGAGAAGGTTCCAAACTATATTCAGATCCAATGGACTTTGCTGTGTCAATGAGCTCATCTATATCCAAGTCTGGACGTGAAAGGTGTATTGCTCTATTCATCTTAGCTGCATCCAGGGCCCAATTTGAAATCCCAACTACTGCAACACTCTGCATTTCTCCTGCTGTTGGTTCCAGTAAACTATGCAAGACTTTCAATGGATTAAACCTTGATACCTCAGCCAAGCCCACTTCATCTAACAGTACTACAGGAAGTACATTTTCACTTTCGTTATATTCTAAATACTTCTTTGCTTTCTCAAAAACCTTTTTAATGCCTTCTGATGTTGATGACTCTGATCCTTGGTAAGAAACTACATAGAGCTGGGGTAAGGTTTTGAAATATTTATCCTCTGAATCTTGACCTCTTAGGTTACTTTTCACCAATTGCATTGAAATGGACTTGCTACATCCAGGTTTGCCCACTAAGAAAATTGGGATCTTGTTCAGTATGCAGACTAGTATGACAAATACGTTTTCTCTCAAGGCTGTGTTTTTGGCAATACCAGGAGAAAGGATCATTCTATCAATAAGGTCCATTTGTTCCATTCTGATTAAAGCACCTACTCTCTTTGTTTCCACATTTTGATCCCTCTCTGGGTGAAGGTTTTTTGCAATTAACTTTAGATAATCATTTCTTCCCTTGGTACTTGGTAAACGTGACAAATAGCAATGAGCAAGTGCTAATATGGTGGCTCTTTCCTTGTATTCTTTATCATCTTTTGGTTTTACGTACTTTCCTTCTAGGCAATGGTTGGCCTTTTCCTTAAGCATATCATAGAACCAAATTATAAGCACTTTACATCGCTGGACATCTCTTAAGCTAACTGACCAAGCTGTTTCTTCCACAACACGGAGATAATGCTGTGAAGCTGCAAGACAAGTGACCAATCTCTTTTTATAATCTGTATCTCTGGAGATGTCTGCCATCATTCTTCTGATGTATGCTGTCTCATCGTTTTCATTCAATGTGCCATAATCCCAGACATAGTCTATCATTGCTTCTGGAAGTGGGTGGACCCTGTAGACTAGCTTTGCCAAAGGATCTTGTGATTGTTTCCCAGTAAGGCCTGCAGTCATGATTTGCTTTTCCTTTCTCAGTCTGTATGGGTTACAAGCAGCAATCACTTTGAGGTTTCTGGCTAACAGATTTCCTTTGCATGTGTGGTGACAAATTATCTCACTTAGTAATCCCAAATGATCACATGTGTTGATTTCATCTAAAAATAACCAAAACTCTTGTTTTGGTGATTCTTTTGCTGATTCGTTAATATCCAGTGTTGTGTCTTGAATCTGTTTTTCTGATACACCTGCGTGAAAGTTGAAAATTTTCAAAATGATTTCACAAGTACATGCAAGAAAGCGAACAAGACTTGTCTTCCCACATCCTGTTTCTCCCATCAAAATAACTGGAGCCCCTGCCTTAATTCTTAGACTGATCAAAACCATTTTTAGAAGGTTATCTGGTGTTAAAGCATAGTTGTTCTTCATGTCATCAAGCTTATTTCTGTCAAAGTCCCCTGGAATTGTTCTGGCCACCCTCTCAAGTTTTGACTGCAAATCCTTTTGTTCCATTTGATCATATTCCTCCAGGTCTTTTTGTAACTGGGACTTAAATAAATTGACTACATCTTTTGGGACATCCTTTACACGCCTGTAAAGTGAAGATACCGTTTGTGAATCATGACCATGAAAAATGATCATAAGGTGATTGCTTGCTTCCCATTGGATCATCCCCTGTGTTCTTTTGACCATAGCTTCTATAGAATCCTTTGATCCTGTATTGGATGAGGAGGTATTCACTGAGCGTGAAGCAAACTCTTTCGATATTTCTATCAATGCATCAACAAGTATGAAGCGAATTTTTTGTGGTTCATCCTTCCCAAGCATTTCCATGATATTTTCTACTTTGAAATACATGCTAGCAGACAATTTCTTCAATTGATCTGCTAACATTTTCAAGAATACAATCACAATGCTGAATGACATATCCTTTTCTTTATCTAGGTACTTTTTCATCAGACTTCTGCAATGTACAGGACTGAGGAGAGAGTTATCTTTCTCGTCCAGGATCCCTTTTTCCAAGTCTACAGGGCCAGGGAGAGACTTTTTTGAAGACATGTTATCTTTCTTGTCCAGGATCCCTTTTTCCAAGTCATGAAGATATCTGCATACAACTTGGGTTGGACTATTAAATTCTTTGGATATCTTAAAGTCTGAAAATTGATTCCAATCTAAATGCTCTCTTTTAAAACATTGAACAAAGGGCAAAGAATCTGTCAGGGTACCTTGAACTGTATTTGCAACCTCAATACTAATATTTTTGGTTGGCAAATGTGCGAAAGTTGTACCAGAAGATACCATTTCCACAATTATCAACTCAAAGAGAAAGGAATCCAGCAATGCAGCATTTGTTGTTACACCTATGTCAATATGCAGAACTTGTTTTTTTTTGACATTCAGTTGTTGAATAAGTTCAACCAACTTGTGCTTTGTAAGAGGTCCAGATAATTTGAGAGAAACCACACCCATACCTTTTTTTGAAGCTTCTTCAATGATATGCTCTGATTTTCCCATGCCTGGAAGTTCCGAAGTCACCATATGTACGTCAGGTCTAATAGCTTTCAAGAGCTTTTTCATTTCTGGTACAGTCATGGGATTGACCTTATGAACATATTTGGAAAACTGGTCAATAATTGGGTCATGTGGTGCAGACTTGCATGCTAAGCAAAGATAAAACTTAGAAACCCCATCCTCTTGTGCTTGTTGAAGGGATTCTTGTATCTTAGTTGCTAACAGGAACTGAATCTCATTTGGTAGCTTTTCTATGTTAGCAATGCAGTACATCTCTTGTAAACCATTTTTTTTCTTGGAATGTAGACACCTGTTCAGTACAAGTGATAGTTCTTCTAGTGAAGTATTTTCATCACAGAACAAAAGTTGGCTTGGTGCTGGCAATGTTCTGACAGTATCCATGTACAGCATGGTTATTACATGGAGCATTTGTGAGCTCTCTGGATCAAGATGAGCTACATAGGGTTCACCTGGTTTCATCTTCATTTCAACACTTTTTAAAGCTGGGGCATTTTGTACAAAACAGTATTGTGATATTTCTGGTACAATTATCCTTAACGCTTCCCCTAGAGCCTCCAGTTGCATCTTTAAATCATTTCCCCTTGGTCTTTTATACTTTTCAGCAAAGTTAGGAGTTACATGGATTCTAGGATGTATAAAATTGAAAATGTTCTTGACATCTGCGCTAATCTTCCTTTCAGGCAAGGCTTCTTGAGTAGAGAGCTGTTTTCTCCTTCCAAAGAAGGCCTTTGGGGTAGGGAGCTGATTTTGGCTTTCAAAGAAGGTTTTTATAGTAGAGAGCTGATTTCCCCAAATGAAATTGAGATAAAAGAATGTTTTCCTTGCTTCATACAAAGAGGTCTGCCACTCTACCAAGTCTTTTTCAAGGTCTACCAGAATCACCTTGAGAATTTCAAAATGTCCTTTTTTTGTTTCCTTGCTGAAAGTTTGGAACGAGAAATGTCCACTTTGATGAAGTATTGTAGCAGTTTCTGCAATAGATGTGGCTGTATCAATTATTTCCACAAATTGGTGCATTTGTAGTTTTCTCTGATTTTTTGTCTCATCAGGCTCCCCGACTTCAGATTCAGTTTTCTCAGAATTTGCTATCAGAAGAGCTCTACTGCGTAGGTCAAGTAATTCTTGCATCTTAAAGGTAACTTTCTTCTGACCTTCTTGATAGCTCAGTGTGAAATGACAATCAGCAGTCGTGTCTATAGCAAATTGAAGTGATCCTTTTTTAAGAGTGTTCATGACAATGGCTTTTGTCAGCTTTCCTCGATTTGCGACATTCAGATACAAGCCTTTGAGGCCATGGACATTCTTTGAACATTCCGAAATTTTTCCATGAAGGTTGTTTGTTACTGGTGGATCAATAAGGAGAGATATCTCTTTAAGGATTTTTTCAAGTGACCATTCTTTCAAATTCTGAGCAGTCAATATTGGATACAATGCCCTGTGTACATGGATGAAATCTGACACAGTTTCCAGCTGCACTTGTTGTTCTGAATGTTCTTCTGAAGCATCAATCAATTTCCTCATGTCTTTATCTTTTTTGGCAACTTCTTTCAAGAATTTAATCAGTGTCTGTGCTGTTGATAGAGACTCCACTAAGTCCCATATGTCTTCTTTGTCAATTAGCCTAAATCTTTTCCTAATACTTTCAACTTCAACACTGACTTTATACAAAGGCGCAGTCGTAAGCTTCTCAGTGTTGTCAAGAAATGTCTGCATAAGCTTGTACAAATCATCCTTAACCCCTAATGGTATTTCAAATGCCTGGGCAACCAGTTTAAGGCCAGACATCTTCTTCTGATAACTTTGTAATTTGGAATAATTTTTCAAAGCAATTTTCTTTTTGGGATCCTGTTTTTTCTCGAAGTACTCTTGAGCTCTGTCAACCTCTTTTTCAATCTTCTCTTTTGCAAACAATTCTACAAGCTCCCAGATTGGAAAATCATTTTGAAGAAGAAGGATTTTTTCCACTTTTTGACAAAAAAATGGCTTGCAGTCATTCAATAAAAATATGGAGACTTCCTTGCATGTATGTCCTCTGTTTGTTAAGGCTTTTTTGTAATTTTTTTCTGCAAAAGCTTTCCAGCTTTCACCTTTTATCTGGTTCTTGCAAAAGGTAAGGAAACTTCTTAACTTCATCAAACGACTCAACTCAGCTGCCTCTTTTTGAAATTCATGCAAAGTGTCCCAAAATTCTTGAGTAGAAATCCTTTGCAAAGAAGTATTTCCTGAATTAGTTTTTAGATCCACATTCTTCAAAGTATTTTGGTGTTCGTTTAGATCACTAAGGGTAATTGTGTCTTTAAGATTTCCCAAAATGTCATCAAAGAATATTTTCATTTTCTCTGTAGTTGTTACAACTTCATTGATGACATTAAAGGCCTTTGTATAAATAGCCTTCCATCCCTTTGCATCGCATCGAGAATGAGATTGATCAAAATCTGCAATCATTTGAAAAGTTTGCTCTTTGTTTTCTTTGATGACTGCATATATTTGACTGAAAAATCCATGGCTTACTTTCATATCTCTAACAGTATTCCCTAGCTCCAACATGAGTTTTTCAGCCATTTCCATTGCTTTGTGCTGAAATACATCTCTCGTAAAAGGTCCTGTGGCAAGCCTGAGCCTTTGCCAAAATGGTGCATGTCTTAACATGTCAATGATTTGATTAACGTAATTTTCGACTGGCTTTTCCTCATCTTCTAGAGAATTCATTTCAGTTTTGTCAAGCAGCAGACATACCAAATCTCTCTTACTCCTGAAAAGATTTAAAATGTATTTTTCAAAGTATTGACATTGGAGAACATTTATTTTTTTCGAGATCAGTCATTCTTTGAAAATAAAATGACAAACTAATACAGCAATTGTCAAAAAGGTGCATAAAGACCTGTTAACAGTATTGATTTTGCGAATGCGTTTTAGTAACTCTTCCTAAAGCCCATCAAAATCGATAGTGTAAATACATTTCTAATTTAAAAGTTTGTCGTTCTCAATTTCTAGTCGTAGTCCATCAAAATAAAACCAAAAATGTTTCATCGAACATAAATTGTGCTCATAATTGAATGGCGCTAATGTAATACTCATTAGGTTAATCATATCATATATTAAGTGTAAGTGATTTATCCAATGTCTGATATTCAAAATTAAATGGTGCTACCATTATAAGTAAGTAATAGTGTGCTAGACTTTTTCATTACATTCATGAAAATGATAATTCAAATTGAGCTGTTCATGATAATTAATGCCCTTTTTTCCATAACTATATAATTTCCTTGTTAAAAATAAATGAACATCATTTTGCAGAAACAAATGTGGATATTTCTATTCATGTTTTTAAAAAGTAATACCTTTGACACTGTATGAAATGTGACAGAGAAATTTTATATTTTTTGTTTTAAAATCTTAAATGAAAATTTAGATTTGCAGCTGGTATTTACTTGTGTTATAATGATATAAGTAATATGCTTACTCTGTTTCAATGGCAAGATCACTGGTTTCATTGCACAGTTGAACCAAGCAAGTTGACAAACCCTTCCCGTCCAGATTTTCTGCAGATCTCAACTTATCAGTAACATGACTCTTGAAATTACTGTCTTCTTCTTTACAGACATGGAAAGTTTGCAAGAGAATGTGAACTTCATAGCGATTTGTAAAATCTTGGACCTGCTTTGAAACCTTTGTTGCTAGTTCCTTATTGCTTTGCAATGTTTGTGTATACAGTACATTTCCCAAATACTTGTATACTAACACTATAGTTTGATGTACACGATCTTTCCCTTCATGCTTGCAGTGATGGTTTATTGCTGTTTTCATCCATTGACCCACCACACTTTCAAGATAATGCTTTGAAGATAAATGGTATTTGAGCATGTGGCAGAAGTGACCATGGAGTTTTTTACATCTTGAGTCTGCAAGTGCAGTCAGCATTGACTCTTGGTGCTCCATTTTAGATTTCTTAAAAAGAACCTCATCAGAAAGCAACCAAATGATTTTATCTACATCCGTATCCTCACACATAACCCCTCCATCTTTCACCATGAAAATGGTCTTTTCTTCTACAATTCCACTGAATACCTTAGCCCAATACTTATATTTAGCTATTTTGTTCCATATTTCTTTGAGCTTATGTAGCTGACCAAACCTTTCAATTGCAACTAATCTTTCTGAGAGAAGCTTTTCAATTTTAGCAGCAACAATCTTTGCCAATGTCCCATCAGTATATAATAGTTGTCCATGGATGGCTAAAGCATTATCAATTTGTTGATAGACTTCAGGCACCAACAGATGCAAAACCATTCCAGAATCTTTTCCTTCTGAATATTTTGTGAGTCGCAACACTGCTTTTGGCCCTAAGTTCTGATCGTATGAATAAATCCTATATTTCATTTGAAGGTCAAGAAGTTCTGCAGGACCAAACATTGGACAGAAGTAGTACACTAAGTGACAAAAAGTGATATGTTTGTTATGTACTACTCTTAAGAGAGGTAAGGCAATTGCAGATAAGGATCTCCTGTCACTATCTGTTATATCCTCAGGGGTACAATTTTGGATTGCATCGAGTAATTTCTTGGCATCGTTTTTTTCTAAAGTGTCAGGGATATGATTGCGAGAGAGCATAACAGCACAAAAACATAATTTATCTTCATCAGACAATCTTTGCACTGCTTCTACAACTGTATCCTGGAATATCTTTATGGATTCAAAAGTAAGTGTTACTACATTGGCCTTTAAGAGGATATCTTTCAATGACATGGTAGTGAATAAACCAAGAAAGAAGTTGAAGAAGACTTTGTTTCTGATTCCTGAATCCTTTTCATCATGATTAAACAAGTCAATCTGCATGTCATCCATTGTCACTTTATGCAATACTTGTTCTATAATTGTTTTTTTATTCACATAACCCTTCCATTGAGTATTTTCATACCCCTCCATATGATAGCGATAGTGAATAGTTTCAAGTGGTGGGAGGCGTATTTGCGGAGAGAAATACAGATGCTTTTCTGAATCCTGATTTGTAAGCTTCACTTTTTTTAGCTGTTGGCATTCACTAGTTATCCAAACCTTCTCAGCTTGATGGGATGGAATGCATACATAAAATGTGGTGCAGATCCACGGCTGAAACAATAAATTTGTCAATATACCTATACCTTAGTGTTCTGGAAGCTATTTGCAGAAAAACAATACAATACAATACAAAATTACCAATCAAATTCTTGACTCTGTTGAGGAATATTTTGACACAAATAATTCTTATCTGTAATGGGTATTCTTTTGTGGAAATTTTGGAAGATACCTTTTCAGAAACCTCAAAACAATTTTTATTGGGAGATATGTTTAGGGAGAAGCAAAGCATTGTGTTGGTCCTTTATCTCTGACTCCATTGCGCAAATTGTTGAGTCCTTGTAGGCATAAAGATATAAAGCTACTTAACATTCTATCATGAACACAACTATTAGCCTTCAAATCAAAACTTTTAGTTTTTAGGATAGAAGAGGTTTTTTTATGAGATGATATTGTTACCCTTTTTACTCTTTTACTACTTCCATCACTTTAAACTTCAGAGCTTTCTAAGTTAAAACTCCATCTCAACTCTTTCAACACTGAATAAAATCTGAAAAAAAATCTCTAACTGATAAATTGTTGAAAAGATTTGAAGCTGGTGCTCAAGTTTTATGAGATTTTTTTTATATCTTGAAAATTGAAAATTCCACAGGGCTTGAGAAAATAGAAACATTATTTTCCATTTTTTTTTTTTTTTATATGTTATAATGATAGTATATTTTCATGGCATTATTTTTTTGTTGAAACTGATAATTTGGGACTTGCTGGCCGAGTCCAAAAAAGCGATTAGACCCCCCCCCCCCTCTGTTAAAAGCACTCTTGAAGGTATATCCAATCCTGAAATAAATTGATTGCTGTATCAACATTTTCTGATGTGTTTAGCATGACATACATGTACATGTTATCTGTTTCTTGCATAGGTAAATGTAGCAGGATTTGCTTCAAACTTTGAAATACACTTATGTAAATTGTACTTACAACTTGGCCTGTACCATCATGTGGAGAATAAGGCTCTGCTCTTTCCTGAATATGATATGGTGGTTGTGGTTGTGAATTGTCTATATTTGACCCTATAATAGTCCCTCCTTCAATGTCCTTTTCTACCTCTAGTGGTGTCATCTGTTCTGCTTGGTCATTCTCTGCTTTCAATGGTATCATATCTTCTGCCTGTACACTGTCTCCCTCTTCCCGATGCTGTGTCATTTGTCCAGCTATATCCTTCTCTGTTTTCACTGGTGCACTGAAATGTCATATCAATACAATGTGGGTGTATTTAAGAGGTAATGCATGAGAAAACAAGGCAATGTTGGAAAATTAAGGAATCTGGGTGGAACTAACTATCAACCATGTGATAGAGAAAAAAACTAAGTAGGGAATAGAATATCAAGTATTGCATAGCTGTTTGATAGTCGTTACATGCCTCAGTCCCACTGAGCAATTCCTATTCGGCGATTGTCGGCGATGGTGAAATGTTGAAAAGTTTTGCGATGCCT
>JAVSBT010141207.1:3601-14678 GCA_033118115.1 Pharyngocirrus eroticus | reverse complement strand
GTATGCATAGAGTACTCAAGTCCTTAATGTCATTTTAGTGACATTCCAAACACAAGTGTCTATATCTATATCGCGCCGCATTATGTATAGATTGTAATGTATGTAAAACTGGGCCCTAAGGGAGTACAGCTACTTTAAGCGGATTAGGCTAGCCTGTAAAAAGAAATTTAAATTTAAAAAATGTATAATAAAAATCCGGAAATGTGTTCTATCATTTGAATTTTAATCAAGAAGTGTGTCTGATGAATCAACCTTATAAAAAATATCCCCATTGAAATACCATATTTTTACCTTCTGTCCTTGGGTCTGATTTCAAGTCTTTAATTTTTGTCATAAGTTTGTTCATGTATTCAGAAATTCTTTCACAGATTTTCTTTGGATTCGATATGAAGCTCATAGCTCTTTTCAACGAGTCACTTTGGGTTGCTGCAAGCTGGTTTCATTGTAGATAAAAACAGAAAGAAACAATTTTAAAGGGTGCTAAAAGTTTTCTTATTACAATAATCAGGCCACAACCTTATTTAAGACATACTCTCTGATTTTATATCATGCGCATAATACCACACATGGAGTATAACCACTCTTGTAAAATATCCATCTTTCACACATAGGAAAATTCCTTGTGATCTAGATATTTTTACATCCAAATACTTGAAACAAGAAATAAATCTTACCTTTTCATGGTCGTCCTCTGTGAAGTCTCTATCTATGTTCAGCATGGCCTGAAGTTTCTCTTTTACACTAAAACAGAAAATATATGGAACATGTGTTGTAATACTCTCCAATTATTGAGGACTTCTATTTCAAGAGGAAGAAAAAAACATCAACAATAACTTGTTCATGGAGGGGTATATTTAACAATAGATAGTCAGAGCTTAGTTGTCAAATTTGAATCTGTTCTCACTTCTTTTAACTAAGTGCAAATCAAAAATTTAAATTATATCAATGGGTGTTTTTGTGAAGTCATTAGTACTTCTACTTAAAAAAAATGTTATTTTGATGAACATAGTACTCAACAACAGCCAAATAACAAAATGATTAGACTGAATAAGAGCATGCATCAACTGAAGCACGTACATTCTTTGTGTTTTTACGAGTTTCTGCAGTGAAGATTTCAGGCATATGCACAAGAGCAATTTTGTTGCATAAAAAAGCTGGCAACAGGTCAGTAATAGGCTAATGATGGGTCAGCGATTATGTAATAAGATATCATTTGTGTATGGGGAGCGGTGACAGAATCAAACAATGCAATATCACCAAAGGTGGTACAAATATTGCTGTTCCTTACAACCACTTTGATAATATCATATTGCTGTTTCCTACACATGAGCAATTTTGGCGCTGATCCATTACTGACCCGTCCCCAGAAATGTTATAAAAGAAAATTGCTAAGTATTTACTGGCCTTTTACTTTTAAGTTTTAGGCATTTGCATTTTAAGATTACATCATGCTTCATCCCCATATCCCAAATCTTCATTTACGTTTTCATATCAAAAGGGTTGAGACAGAACTGTTATTGTAAAATATGGTCATTTTTTGTCATGCTTTAATACAATGAAATGGGTATGTTAGAAAAGGAACCCTGCACCTTCGAATTGATCACATACTGTTTACAAGTAACAAACAAACAAATGTCAGTCTAAAACATCAGAAAAGTCTATTAATCAGGTAAATTCTGAATTACTTTTTTTTACATATGGACAAACTTTACAGGTACAATTGACCATGGTTATTATGAATTAGATAGTTTAGAGCAAATTGCACAAATAAATCGGCTGGTCAGATCCATTTCTTAAGTTTAATACACATAGGATTATTTCCCAGATAAAATATACAAGGAACAAAAGCATTATTACTGGCATTCACTGTAAAATATTACTCAAATTGTGAGGAAAATATGTTAAAATACTCAAAAAAGCTATCAGGTAAAATACCACACAGAAAACCTTTATTAAAAGACCCATCAATTCAGAGCATTAAAAGTAAGATGGCCATAACTCCCCTCTATTTGGCCCCCTTCTTTGAATTAATACCCCTGTGCTTTAAAGATTCCATTTCTGACAGTGTTCAGAGTCATTTAAATTATCAAGTCCATCCTAAAAACTAAGTTTTGACCTCACAATAACTTGTCTATTTTAGCACATGAAGAAAAAAAATAACAAAACCAATGCAAAATTTCTCTCAGGCTGACAGGTTTACGGGGGTATTTTTTTCTGTCTAATAGAATATTATGACCAAGCACACAGAGGGTGTAATGGAAACAACAACCAAAGATGCAACTTACGCAAGTTGGTAACTTTGTCCCATACTATACAAACTTTGTGGTGGAGAGAAAAAAAGGACACAATATGGTAGGTGATCATTTTCAGGAAAAAAATTCAATTCTAAGTCAAGTGTGAGCTCAGATTTTGTGATGACATATCTTACTTATAATTTTTCAATGTTTATTTTTAGGATGACTAATATTTTAGTTTTCATCAAGAGAATGTAAACATTCAAATCACAGCAGCCAGGATTGAAGAAGTACTGATCCTTGAGGCAAAAGCTGTACTTGAACAATCATATGAATGCTGAATATATACGGAAAATTTAAACTTATGATTCAAAAAATGAATAAGCATGCATGACATTTGTCTTTTAAGTATTGCACTTTGTATTACATTTGGAATTTTTTTCTCTCATTCACATGATTTTACATCTTTATCCTCTAGTAACACCAAGACCTCCTTTTCTGGCTATATTCCTTTGACTTTTGCATCGGCGATTTGCTTTGATAGGAAGGGCAAATGCATATCATGACTAAGTAAATCTTACATCAATATGGGAGTGAAAAAGAGCCCTAGGAAACCAAATTGCCTCCACAGACAACTTTATATTATCTACCAATCTTTCAACGAAAAAACCAAAACAATATGAATTATAAAAACAAACCCACACATTAGATGATAGTCCTATATGCATTTGACCATCCCAACTCATAATGCACCATTACATCTTGAATATAATCATGCATGTTTAACTCCCCTATCTATGATCTTATTCTATTTGCAACACATTTGAACTGAAATAAGATGCTTTTTTCTCAGCGTGATTCTATTGAACTACAAATACAAAAACTTATCATTCTTGAGATTATACCTCATTTCTAAAGATGCCCTTCTTTGCGACAATTCCCTCAACCAGGTTTGTGATTCTGTCGGCCTATAAACAATTATCAACTCTTACAATTTCAAGAAGTTTTCTATTAGCCCATCCTTTGAAAAATATATATCAACGAGCGACATGAATTTAATAAACTCTCTTTTCAGAATCTTCAGAATTCTTCATATTATCTAGTAGTTGTCAAAAAATTCAATCACCCATCTTAGATATTAAGAATGATATTAAAGATACTGTCATCATTTCTTTTGACTTTGATACTTTGAAATAACCATTATCATGAAAACTATTACCAATGTGTAGGATACGTTGTTACAATAAACTGACACTGTACTATACTTACAGAGAGCAAAATACATAAACAAATATACATATGGGGTATAACATACTCAGCAAATATGAGGATATACTTACATATTTTGATATTTGGAAGATTCGTTGTCATTATCAAGCAAACCATTCATGTTAGCGCTTTTGACCATTTGGACCAGAATTGGTGTCAGCTCTCCTTCTAAGGCTAGCAAACCCTGAGACAAATTATGAATAAGAAAGCTTTATCTAATTCTAGAATTGAGAAAAAATCAATTGAATATCTTATTTTCATATTTGTAAAATGAACAGAACAGTTTGTTTCAATTTGCGTTAGATTTAGTTGAAAAATGCTTTGTATGTTGAGTAATATCATGAAAAATAAAGAAGTTTCATCAATTTTCAAGGAGTCATCAAGATTTATCTAAAAATCTTACAATATGTAGTTTAATACCCCTCTCGATTTTCATACCTTAGCAAAAGCTGCAGCGGTCATCTGTACCCTTCCTTCATCAGATGCATAGATTTTCAAATCATGTCTGAAAGTGCTATGCAGTCTGAGTAGTCCAAGACCAGGAGAATTGCCATAATTTCCTGAAATAAAAGCAGCACAAAAACTTATGGTCAAGATATTTGCAACAACAGCGGAGAGGCCCTATGTGTATATCCCAATCAGACATAACCCAGTCTAAGTTCAAACATTTCACCACAGAATTACCTTTAAGTCCTTCACATAGATAGTACTGTTGATATAATCACTTCACATTTATAATATAAGTGATATGAAATGTTAAAAAACCAAAAGAGTTCCAAATAAACAATACTTGAATTTTTCTTTCCAAACTTACCTTGTCCTCCTGGGTACATACACCGGAAAGCTCTTCCAAGTTCTTCTGCTTGAACTTTGCCAGCTGGTGTCAGTTCTCCTCCCCATTTTAAAATTAGCACCAATGAGGGATCTCTTCCAGCTTCTACAAAAAAATGTATGTAGAATGAGAAAAGATCAGCTACATAGAATTTGTTCACAGTATTATACTTATGATTTGCAACAGAACTTTATCAATACTTTAATTTACACTATATTCGATATATAATAATCTAATGATCTTGAAAAAATAATTTCTTTATTTTCAAGAGGATTTCAAACACTTGTATTATTGTATTGATGAAAAACCTCAGCATTCAAGCATATCTACAGGGAATCAGGGGTCTAAACTGCTGGATTATTGTAGAAACATTATTAAGCTATGAATTAAATTACATGTTTATAAGTGGAACAGAGAGTGCAAGTTCAAGGTAAAACTTGTATAGTGTAACTTGGAGGTATCAATTAAACTGAGTGAAAAAAAAAAAAGTTATTGATTCAAAATAGCACAACATTTCTAATTAGAGAAAATGAATTTCAAAAGTAATACTGGGAGGTTTAAAAGTTTCTACAAAAGATTGATTATTCAAGCTTGAGAAACAAATGTTCCTGCATGCAGATAGGAACTTTTTGAAAAAATCTTAACAAAATAATATTGATCAGTAATTTGTCAGTGGGAAACTATGTGATTTTACCAATGAACATCAGATGATTTTATGATGTGAATAGTCGCACCTGACTTTCATAAAATTGAATCCCATGCACAGAGCGCGTAAATTAAATCTTTGCAAGCAACAGAGACTGACTACTTAGGAAAACAAATAAGCAATTTTTCAGCAAAATAATCCTTCCTTTGGACAGGAAAAAAATCGTGAATCATGGATTAATTAATTGTAATCAAGCACTAAAATATTATTTTTTACAAAAGTTTACAGATGAGAAATCTTTTCCTTTTAAATGAATTAGAATGAGAAGATGAAAACGGATATGAATTTAAGCTTGACTATGTCCAAAAATAAGTGATCTATTGATACTCAGAGATGTGCATACACAATCATAAAATAAATATGAGAACTTTTGTAAAATGGTGTATGACAATGAGAGTAAACTTTTGCAATGATATGAAGTAAGGACTCTAAGAGTAAGAACTGGCTATCAATGCCCTGTACAATATCAAGGCTTATGAACAAATGCAGTGAGAACTACCTAGTGGACCAATCTCCTCTTCAGTTTCAGAGCCTGTTACAACAGAGACCAATTTTCTATTAGCACAAGAAGAAACAACCAGGAATTGCAAGAAACAGTAGTGTATGTGAAATGTATTTGGAGAGCGGCATACAATTTGTATGTCAGAAGTATCATTATAAGGTTTGTCATTAGTATTATGAGTATGTAAACACTTCAAAACATTGTGTTAATGTCATTATCTAAGGCATTAGAATATAAATGAAACAAAAGAAAACATTCAACAGAGTAAATGTAATAATGATCTCAAGAGTTTAAACCATTTCTAAGGATAAAAATTAAGCGTTGTTATCATATTCATTTATGTATTAGTACTTTTTTTAATTTGGCCATTTTCAAAGTTACTCTCAGAAAAAACTTTCAACAGCTATTCTTATCAATCTCATATTTAGCTCCAAGAATTTGGAATACAGTAACATTGGTAAATCATACCAAATTTACACTCTATAATGGAAGCATCTACATTTTCCTAAGTAGGATTTTTTTGTCATTTGTAAGTGAATAAATATGGTTCATCAAAAATTCTACTATACATATATCTAAATCCTATTGAAAGTAAACTGGTAAATCATTGTGTAATTTCAATGAGTATTGACATATAACAATGAGCACCAGACAACTGCTTCTAACAGTAAGAGAATTATACTATATTAATTTCATTTCTAATTTGTTTAATTTGCATTTTAAAAAACTTTCCAACTTTGCTAGAAAACGTTGAAATAACCATAGTTGTTACCAAGGATTCTGTCAAACTACTTTTTCTTTTCTTCAATCAAACCTTTATGTTATGTCATGCTCATAGTTTACATACATGAAGATATAAGGCTTTGCCAATTTTACTCCATTAAAAAAAATTGACAGCTAATATGTACCAAACACAAACAGTTATGTTTAAATTAGACGCTAAGCAATGTATGCATTTGTCTGTTCCACAAAGAACTTTAATATATGTAGTGATAGTGATTATCAGAAAATTAAAGTAAGTATAATTCAAGACTGTAAGTTTCTAATATCAAATAATTATTAGGATTACAATAACAAAATGGTGATCTTTATATGAAGCATACAATGATCATACCTATCTATCTTTGTATCTATAAAGTTAATGTAATACTATATACATACAAGGCTAGCATGAACTATGGAAAAAATCAAGCATAACCCAAGATGCAGCAGGTCACATAACTACGACGGAATTATATTACAAAGATAATAAAGACATTGAAATGGTTATGTGAAAAGTATGTGCTCTTTTTTATTACTACGAACCATCATCTGGATCCGAAGTGAAATTATAACCCTGGGGCTGATATTTCATCTGTACTTTACGGTTGATACCAGAGAAACTGTACCTAGATGGTAATGAGACAACAATGGACATTTTGGTGTGCCAAAGAGAGCTTAAACTAAAAAAGTTGTAGCCACCGTCATCTGATTTACCAAATAGTAGGAGTCCCCAGCATACCAGAAGAAACACTGAAATATCTTGGTGATGAGCAAATGATTCAGATGCAAACTACCACATAATATGTTATGTTTTTTTCGAAAGGGAAAATACGATCATGAAAAATGCTGTTTTCCATGATCTCTTTAGATTTATAATGTGTTTAGTAAAAGCTTCACCTAATTCATCAAGCATTACTTTAATTTCAAGAACAATACTTCTGTAAGTATCATATCCATGCAAATCAAATATTTTTAAAGCCACCACCTCCTACCATGCAAATCAAAACCTAGCAATTAGTCATAGCTAGTAAGCTTTCTCTGTCACAGTTTTTGTATTTTAAGTAATTTATGATGGTTTTGTTGGATTCAGTTCCGATATAAATTATGTGATATTTTAATTTATTATGTACATAACATTGGGCAATGCATCTGAGGACAGAGCCAATCACCAAAATCTACCAAAGAGAAACTGAAAACCAGAAAGTTTTAGCCACAATTAAGAAACATGTTATCTAGACCATACACACCATCAACATCATCATCTGAAGACTTCTTTGGAGCACCTCTAGGTTGATATTTGAGCTGCACTTTGCGATTGATTCCTGAGAAATGCCCATACCTGTTTGTCAAAATGCATCAGCACAGGGTGTTAATTCAAGTTCAATGATACAAAACCTGCAAGTCTAGTCTTAAAAAATAATCTTTAAAGATCCGTTTTACATGCCATTGAATAAATATCAATATATCTCTACTAAAATCATAAAATTGATGCTATATTTTTTGAAGGGCATCAAAATTAGAAAAGATAACTTTCCAAAGTGGGGAAATGGCTATAATGGTCATATCATTTTGATACAATCAGAAATTGAATTATTAGAAATGTGAATTATTTGCCATAATCATAAATGTATATAATTATGAGCTGTTTACTCAAAATCAGAAACAGTCACCATAATAACTATTTTTAAAAGCTGATTTGCAATGAGCAACATAAACATATGAGACAACAATATATTTACATAACTATATGGTAACAAAACCATGAACACAGTGGTAAACAATAAAGAAAATCAGATTTTTCCCCCAGAAAGAGAATATCTACAATGCTAAATGTATCAAAGTTTACTAATATCATAACAAGTTTTATACCTATCTTTCAAATGGAAGTTTTAACACTTAAAAAAAAAAATATCACTACTTACATCTCTAGAACTGCTTTAAGTTGTGTCAATTTTGACTTTTTCTCTTCAATTTCTGGGTCAGAGTTGTTATGTATTTCTGCTAACAGAAATCTTGCAATGTCCAGAATTTCCTGCAGTTGTTTGGGTCTTTTGAGCTTTAATTGACAGGTCTTGTAGCCACCATATTTCTCAAACAACTCAAAAAATCTGTCAAAAGAATTAAGGATTCTATTAAAAAGCTACACATTTTTATTTGGATACTTCAAATAGATAATGTATGATAGTTGGGGGGCACTTTCATCCTTAAAAAATCATGTCAAAAGTACCGCTTGAATAACTTCTTCTTAAGCTTTTTCAAAATTATTACTGTTATTATTGTTGCAGCAACAAGTCATGCTTTTTCACCTTCATATTGGATTTATTTTTTTCTCCAATATTTGTTGAGATTTATTTTTAAGACTTGGCTAGCCTAAAATGGCTCTTTGAACTTACTTTCTGTGCCGAACTTCCATCTTCATTTTTTGTTTAGGAGTTCTATCTCCATGTCTTATCACAGCAATAACGCATCTCAATTCCATCCTACAAAAGGTCATAAAAGTAGATTGGTTTGACCAAATACAATACATTGCTATTTAAATCAATTTTCAATTTCCTTATCAAAATAATTTAAACTCAATTGGACATGTCTCTGGAATAGCAAAGTTTGACATAAGCTTCTGAAATACGTCAGAATAGTAATTGAAAAAACATGTAGAAAGACTTACATTGTGCCATAAGTTGTTGGTACAATTGGAATATCCTCTGGTTGAAAAGTAATTGACCAGGGTATATGAAGGGTTGGGGCAAGCTCTCTAATCACCATATTCCTAAAAAGCATAATAATACTTTTACTATACTATAGCACGATTCCATCCTAGTACAGTGATATGATAATATTTTTGTGCATTGATGGTTTTATCAATGGCAGAACAGGAGCTTAAAACACTGGCATACATTTAGATTAAAAATTCCTAAATGGTTCAGGTTTCTCTACTAGCATTTTGATCATTCCCAATTAAAAAGTGACTCATTTGTAAAATATATCCATTCCAAGAAAACACCTTGAAATGGTGAAAGAAGATTCCTTACCCTAATATTTTGGCACAATCGTCATAATACTTGTTTGAGGTTTTTACAAAACTAAAGCCATTGACATCACAGACATAGGACCTCCCATTTGCTCTCAACAAATCAAAACCACAAACTGTTTGCTGAAAAGATATCACAAAATTAGAAACAAACAGAAGAAGAATTTAGTGTTGTAATGTTAGCTTCACTTTTTTTTCTATATAATCTTTCAATCATTACACATCTCACAAAATTCAGAATGGTATTCTGTGTTATTGATGTGAACACATAATGCACTTCTATACAATTGATTTTATTTATCAAAAGCTATTCTTTTATCCAGTTTGATATAGGACTTGCTTTTTACGACAAATTCTGCGGAATATAATGCATTAATACCTTAAAAGCTAAACAGACTTTTCGTGCAATTAACTTTTCCTTTGCAGTCAGAATAACAGGATATCTGACTTCTTTTCCATCACCATCTCTTTCCACTTTTCCGTCAAGAGCTGGCGATTTTCTGGCTTCTGCATGAGCATAGTCTGGCCCAACAGTATAGACCTTCAGTAGAAAATAGAAAAAAAAAAACCATGAAATTTAACTCTTCATAATTTTGTAGCTACAGCATTCATCATACATTTTCTTATATACAATTTACAACAATTATAGTGCTATATTTCTCTATGGTTTCCTTTGGTTCTAAAACTATGAATGAACATTGTGAAGCTAATACCCAAAAATACATATCAAACAAAGGAAAAAATGTGTTGTCACCTTTACATCAGTACCATCTGTCGGCATAAATTCCTCATAGATATATGAGCCAGTCTTCCTAATGGTACTTACAGGAGAGTACACACTACTTCTACTTCCAATCTTGAAGAAACAAAAATATTGTATTGACATCTTTAAAATGAAATAATGGGAAGTACTCAAAAAACTATCCATTTTAGTATTGAAGGAAATCATAACAAACCACTAAGTTTGAAGCAGAAACGATAACAGCAATCATCTCCCTTCACAAGATTGAATATGATTCTGTATTTCGCAATCATCCTTCAAGTTGCTATTTTCAAAATATGAATACAAGTGTAGGGTAGCACAAAGAAGCAAAATTTAGGCAGCACAATCAGACTTTCTTATACTTACTTTTCTAAAAAGTCTCTGACTACCACCTCCAGCACTGGTAGGGAAATATATATACACATTATGATCCTCTGCAGACACTGGTTTCTCCACAAACGGCTTGTGGAAGGAGAGATTATCTATTTCTATGCAGTCATCTGATTCTATAAGATCACAATCTGCAAATATAAAAAGGATGTCATCATTTAATAAATATCTTCAAATGTTTCTACAAAAGGAAGGGGTTAAAAAGGCAGGCTTGAACACCAGAAACACAAAGGGTATACAGTACTGTACTACATTTGCCACATGCAAAATAATATACATTAATTCTAGGACACAAATACTCTCTCTGCCAAAATATAACACTGCAGTTAAAAAGTACTAAAAATGTGTCTTTTTCAAAATTATATCTTTACATACATGTATCATGCAATAATAAGAGTGAAAATAAAAGAACTTTTACTCCTAGTAATTAGCATGAAATAAACTTTGTCACTAATATTGTATCAGCATTTTCTATAAGAATAGTCTAAATCACATCAAAAGTTAAGTGATATGTACATAAGTCATTAGGCAAACAGATTTTCAAAGTTGTTACAATCAAGCCCACCAAGTTGAGCTAAAAAAGGTATCACT
>JAVSBT010141095.1:0-31641 GCA_033118115.1 Pharyngocirrus eroticus | reverse complement strand
TTGTAAAGCGCTTAGAAACGCACTGTATATTTAGCGCTATATAAGTGAAGAGTATTATTATTATTATTATTATTAAAATCCCCATTCTCAGTTGAGCATTATATTGACCTAGAGGAACTTGATACTCATTTAAGGATATCATCCTAAGTACAATATGATTTTTTTGATTAGACAGTAGGTTCGTAGTTTTGGTTTGTTAGTAATCTTATTTTTTCCAAACAATCCCCAAATATGTACAATTGTCAATTTTTCCAATATGACCATAATTATTGAATGTCGATATAATGCATTATTTTGGTCACATGTGTTATTGATTTTCATTTTCTGAAAGAAGAACTATATCATTGTCAAAAAGCATAATTGATACCTTGTTAATTACATGAATGTATGTAAACATGAAAGATAAACATATGAGGGCCCTTTGAAAAGGAGATGTGTGGCATACACAAGTAGTATTATGAATATGTAACAATGTGTGAGTGCTGGTGCAAAATACCTCATTTATCATATAATCTCACAAAACATCTGTTGACACTTGAAAAATAATTGAAATGATATAATGGCAATCTGGCTTGTCATCCAAAAGGTCCCCGGTTCGAAACCAGGCAGTTTCAAGTGAAATATTTTTCACTGGCTTTCAAGATGTCCTTTGAATGAGACGAAAAATCAAGGCTCCATGTCAAGAACATAATTTATCACTTGGCATGTAAAATTACCAGATGGGAGGTGAAAACAATACTTTCAGCTGATTATCATATAACTTCCTATTACAGGCAGTAGGACAGATTATAAGTCATGAGCGCTTAACGGCAACACCCTGTCTCTCAAATCTGTCTTGTATATAGGAAAAAAGTGCCTTTGAATGATAAGCTCATTAAAAAAGGCGCTATATAAATTGCCTAGCCATTATTATTATTATGATTATATGTAGTGTAAAGTTATTTGATAAATGTTAAAGGCGTCAGTGTGTGTGCCCAAGACACTTTCCTCTTTATTGCTCCAATGTTCCCTATTGTTGAATGAGGCATGTTAAAAATAAGCAATTACAAAATACCTTTATTGGTGTATTTTGGATTCCTGTAATCAATTGAATGTAATGAAATAATTATGGTATGAAAATAGCCAAATTTTGACATTTCTCATGCAGAAGAATGATACTGAGTACTGATATTCAATTCAATTCAATTCAAAACTTTATTTCAGACTCAACTGCTGACGCAGAGGTCCATAAAACAAATTCAAAAATATAATACATATTAAATACAAAAGAGATTCTGTACACATTTAGCACCAGAAACAACAAAAACAGGATCAAAACACATTTAGCACCATTATGGTAATCCATAAACAAAATAAGTATAAAGGCTACTAAGCCAAAACTTCCATATACAGGAAGTATACGGAGTACTGCTTAGGGCAGGGTTTACTAAAACAGAAATAATATCATGATATGGATGTGCCAGATGGGAAAAGAATAAAAGTCTTTTTGCATGAATAAGCAAATACTGCATGTACATCAAAACTTGAAACATTCATAAAGACACAAAGAGATGAAAATAGACTTATGATATACAATGTACACTTATAAACAGAGATATATACCAAAAACAGGTAGAATTATCTTTGCATATTATTGATGATGGAATATCAAAGTGAATGCAATGCAGATTTTGTCAATAGAGCTCTTCTATTGATACATTCTTCTCAAGCCAACTATCATAAGCATCCTTTCATGTTTCTTTGTACAATAATAAATTAATGAAACAAGATGAAAATATAGGTCTATGATTTTGTCAGTAATATCTAGTTTTGTGAGCTTTTGTAATTCTGTTTTTTTTTAATGTACAATAAAAATGTGCCTGTTGTACAAATATTGAATTGAACAAATAATGTACATGTATACACATACTTGTGCCAATCTAAAATAATAGGTTTTTGTGGATTGTGTTAGGTCCAAGTAAAATGGATCAACTTTTCTCTTATTATTATTAGGCTTTCGTAAATACAAATATTTGCAGATTTTTATGTTGCATGGAAATGGGAAATTGGAAACCAATCATTGGTAGTTCTAGATCTAGATTTAAACACAGCAACCTCCTTGTTACAGGTGTTGGGATCAATGTTAGCCCGGCTTTACCTATAGTGTTGATGCTATTTTACCACTCAACATTACTAACAACACTATACATCATAATCTTTTTAAACAGTGTATAAAGTAAAATCTTCATAGAAGGGTAGTCTCAATAGGGAGGTTTATTATAATGATTTACACACAAATTTATCCAATTTTTATTGGTTCTAAGTGTGAGTTGTTCCTTGTTTTTGATTATAGGCTATGAGAGTCTGAAGGTAAATTCATGTTGGGTTCATGAATATGAATGTTTCACATTAATTGCACTGTGGGTAATTGACTTTATAATTAACAGGTGTAATGACTTCATTGTGCAATTATACATAAAATTAGGAAGAAAAAAATGGTCATTGTCTGATGTGTCAGACAGTTTTTTATCATAATTTTTTCACAAAGATAATATCAATATGGGAGTATACAGTATTATAACATTTTATTAATGGGTACAGTGCTTCTAATAGTAATACATTTTGAAAATTCAGGAAATTGCTAACATTAGTCCTCACTTGCCATCTAAGTATTTATACTTTTTTCAACTTTGATTGAATATATGTCATTTTTACTGTTGACAGTTCCTGACCACCAATTCAATACCTGTACAACCAAGACAAAAAGGCTTCCAGCCAAAATTCTAACAAGGTGTTCACAGCTAGATATGAATTTCTCTTGATTTTTGAAAAGGCTTTTGGTAAGAGGGGGGGGGGGGGGGTAGATGTCTGTTGTTCTTGAATACTGTACCAAGAAAAAAGCCAAAGAAAGACAGTATGGCTCAAACTACAAACTTTGTTGAATGAAAGGCTGTGTAATGTTACCTTTTTGTGATATTATTCAAGGAGTAAACTTGTATAATGGAATAAATGGTGTGTCACTATGTAAACCTGAGGTCATGCTTCTAATTTTTCTCCAAATTCAAAATCCATTATTCTAAGTTTCTTGAATCACTAATTGTTATAGGGGCAGTCAGTGACCTTGGGAAAATGCTTGAATCTGGTGCCAAACAAAGCAGTATGCGTCGTAGAACTAATTTGCTATTTTATCGCATACAAAATTATAGCCACATTGCAAAATGCTATGCATTAATGAAAAGGATTCTACTAATCCTGACACCGAAAGTCAGATATTATGCAACTATCAGCCCTTATAGGCTGTGTTGAGGTGAATGAGAAAAGGCCCTTTTCCAGCGACATATATTCGTGCATAGATATTTTTTTCATTCATAGGAAGATATGTTTACCAAACTTTTGTCTTTCTTTGGATATTTTTTACTTCGCATGCTTACATGACACTGAAAGTCTCAAACAGAGAGCCTTGCACACCGAATACTATCAATTGTTATACCTCTGACCTATATATACTGATTTGTTTTTAGCCAAGCTTTTACCATTATTAATAACAGTGTACAAATCACTTGTTTTGTAAGTTCTTGTGAAATGTGAGGCTTATTTTCCTAGGTATTTTTGATCAATTAAATCCAAATCTATAATCCATGATCCATGATCCCAAAAGTATGCATCAAAGAATCACAATTTTATTATATTTGACATGGATAGTGAACAATACCTCTTAGCCTTATAGGTGAAAAACATTCTTCTTTTACAGCAAGTGGACAATGTCTTACCATAATTAAATTCCAATCAGTGTATTGATCTCTCCTGATTGGTGGACACTATAATCTATCGAAGTTTGTATTTCAAAAGCATTCTATTGTCGTATAAGTTTTAAAACATGATTGTGTTGTGTGTATAGAAGTGAGGCTGTTCTCTGTTGGTATGTGGATTTTTACAAATATACATATATGTTTGTAAACTACAAAGGATAACATGTATACATAAACATAAACCTAACTTATATTGTTATACGACTTGCTTAATATGGATGTGCAAAAATATGTACACAGACAAGGAGATATCTAACTAAATGGAAATATTCTGTCAATGTTTGTGGAGTTTTTCACATTATCTACTTGAATAAGTAAGGAAAATAATGATAAGAATTGAAAGTGGCTCTTGAAAGAACAAGATGGTTTGTCAGGAAAGAGTAAATGAATGGGAAACTTAACCTTTTAAATAAAAAGTTCAAGGACAATCTCTCAAAATATAGCATGGAGGACAAGCAGGTTTGAAACTTGATACTTTTAATTAATTCCATCGTTACCATAACAACCGGTTTTGTTTGAATTTGAAAAGGAACTGGAATGATATATCATCAAATTAAGCATTGCTATGTTTGGCCCAGAAAAAGGAGAGACTTTTATGGTTTGAAATTCATAACGCTAAAGTGGGCCTAGTGTACATAGGTCAACATAAAGAATATTTGCACTGTCCTAGCAGAGCTGTTTGGAAAATTTCTACAGGTCTGCCTTCAAAATCTACTGTCCTGTATTATAAATCCATTGCCCAGCTTATCTCCACTATGGACAATTCTTCATACCTGGGACAGTAGGAGAAAAAAATCCACTGTCCTGTACAGACTCTCAACAGTCAGAATCTAGGGGTCTGTCCTGAACATCTGGGGGCAAATTCTTATGTTGACCCCTGATGTACACAAGTTTGAGTTCACAGACCTTACTTGTTAGGTGCATGAATCTATAAGATTGCCTTTCATACATGTATTGAAAGTTATATAATGACCCTCATGATAATGTTAGTCTTATCATAGTTTTAAAAAGAGTGACTCTATATTCAATCATTTATGTTTGATTTTCATTGAGACACAAACAAGTCAATATAGGGCATGTTACTAGAATATAACTTTACACAACTCTCAAAGAAATTTTAATCTCAAAGGAAGTACTATTTTGAATTAAAGATAGACATTATTGAATTTTAAGTGGACACTACCAACATGGATTATATTCATTCAGGCATATACAAAAGAAATTATTTGGAACTCTGTGATTAAAACCAACAAACAACAATCATGTCTATTTCAATGTCAGCCGCTCAAGCAAGTGAAATAAGCTCAACATTACAGAAAAAGAAGATCCCAAAGTTAAAACCTATCAATGAAAAACAGTTTACAAAAGTAGTTGAATTTGTGCCAGGGCTACCAAGGCCTACTAAAAAAAGACCCCCAACAATAGCAGAAGTATCGGAAAACTATGAGGTATGGAGTTTTTATTTGTTATATCTGCTTGAAATGATTTATCTATCTTTTGGCAAAAAGAACATAGTAAAAAAACTATGAACTGTCCTATATGTTGTTCTTGACAAAGAAGACATACCAGCATTCATTTCAGGCATTGGCTATCCACATTTTCTTCGACGTCTCTTGAATTTATTGCATAATTTAGAAAAGAAAAAAAAAATCATAACAGTACTGTCTTCTGCAATTTGTTACCAGGTATACCATGTACAGGTTGCCTTAAAAAAAAGTTATCCCAGCTTGAAGGCTTTGAAAAATCTTCCAAAGAATTTATATATTCATAGCTAGGTTTAATGCAAACTATATTTAACGAATTACATTTGGGTCAAATTAGGTCAAGGCTACTGATTTTGAAAAAAATTCCCAGTTGACGAAATGGATTTTGATAAAATTTGCACCATATCAACTTCCTCTCAGGTTAGGAATAGCATCTTTTGCTTTCAATTTTTTGGGACTTGTGAAAGGAGTACTCACACGTTGATGGTCTCAAATAATTCCTAACTTTAGCCAATTTGCCTTTTTAGGCTTGAAATGTTATAATGTTATTCAAGATAATGCACATGTTAATCTGGTATCATAAATGGGTACAGCAGGAGTATACATTCAATAAGCCTGATCCAGAGAGGATTCAATTAGAATCTGGATTAACCTGGAAATATATTACTCACTTCAAAGTACACTTGTCCCTTTGATCTTTATGAGTATATGCTTCTCTGCTATAATGCAAATATTAAGTACAAAAAGCCTTTTTTAGGTTTTTGAAGAATTCTGAAAGGACATGATTGCAACATGCATATATATGTCTGTGTGCATCATGGGGCAATTCATGTTTAGCTTTGGCTCAATTCCCAGAATTCCTGAAATTGTTCCCATGTCAGAATGAAGTTAAAAAAAAATCATTATTATAAAATGGGTACATAATAAACAAGGTTGTTGTAAAAAACTGAATGTGCATTTAATAATGCATTATTTTTTCAGATTCTTGTGTGATTGAAAAATGAGTGTTTTTAGACCCCTATACTAAAGTAGGAATTGAGGGTGAATTACATCTAACTTACCACAAGGGGGCAGCATCGTTTTCACCAATCGTAGAGTTTTGGTTTTGCCTTCCTGGAAAAATATTGTTTTTGTAGATCAATTTTTGTTACTTATTCACATGATTTGGATCTAAAAGTTATTCATATAAAACTGTAATGTTTTAAAACTTCCCGAAATAATTATTAAAACTTTTGATGAGAGAAGACACACAGAACATGAACAGTTCACCTACCAAATTATCTTAAGTTATTCCCACCTAATATACACCCCCTGTAATTCAAATCCAGAAATGACATTAGCTAAAAACTCTTCATTCTATGTCATCATTAAGCCATCCATAAATATGCCGTATGATCAATGTGATCCCATTCAAGCAAATCAATACTGTGTGAATAAAGCGACATGAAGCTAGTGGAAGTCTTAATGACCAAAAATTGATTGTCTCCTAATATAGTTCTATCAAGCAAAAGATTTCTTTATCCTCAGAATACAGAATGAGGAGTAAATTACATTTCTCATGTGTTGTTATTATTTCTCCTTTACATGGCTAGCATGTTGATTCAATGCCTATAGTGTTTCTAAAAAAATCTTTGAGCCTCAGTTTGTAAGAAGTGGCTCAGAAAAAAATCCCAATAACATGGAAAAATCCCTGTATAAAAGCTTTAAGAGAATTCAAACATTATATAGTCCCAAGCCTTTTAATGTAAAAAGTACCCAAAATGGTTGAAAGTAAAAAAATCTTGCTAAGAATTAACTCTTTTCCATTTAGAAACATATCATAAGTTTTCAGAATTATTTTATTTTCTTAAAAATGTACAAAAAATGCAATTTAAACTTTGGGACTAATGGGACTTTAACATGTAAATTTACTTTATGTTTGCATTATACAACATCAATAGCTAAATACTCTGCTGTCTGTAAGCAGGTTGGTTGCCACATACTGTAGGAATGAATGTATGTTTATATAATATTACAGGAAGGATGACTGAGGGCCCCATGGACTACCAGTGGCGTTTATGATAATAACTATGAGCATTATTGTCCAATATTACATTATACTTTGGAACTTTGTTGTATAGAAACACATCACATTACAGCACTCGTACCTCATTTTACAGTAGGAACATAGTTATGCTGAAGAAAAGACATAAAGTATCTTGCTCAAGAACAAATACACCATGATGCCTTCTATTCAGTGGCCACTACCTTTCCCATGCTGCCACCATATAATATATGGCTTGCAGTTCCAAATTTTGAAAGCCTCACTCAAATTGACTGAAAGTATTAGAAACGAAAGTTCCCTATTGCCAATGAATGTACCCTACCTATTTTTCATTATTCAACACATATCCTATTATTCTCATTATCAGTGCAGTAGTACAATAAAGCTTGTTTCTTTTGTTGGTCAGTTTCTGTGCCATATTCTTCTGACATTACTGGCAAGATAACACCTGAGTCTATAGATTAGTGCTTGTGGGCATGTCTTAAATTAATGGATTGTCAATCTGGTTTATAGAATAACATGTTAAAAAACATATATCTAGTGTCTAAATTTGAAACACAAAGAATAAATGTGATCTTGTTAGAATTTTTGATGAATGAACTGTATGTGTTATAGACATTTTATATTTTGAGTGTTTATCTGCTTATCTCCATGCGTATATGTACAGATATGAACAGTTTCCAGCCATTTGTTACAAGAAATAACAAACAATGAACCCAGCCCTAACTGGGCTTAAAAGTCACTTTAAATATATCAAGTTTACGAAAAAAATACCAAGTGTTTGTGTCAATTTAAATTAATTAAACATAATATATTGTCTTTTCAATTGATGAGTAGAGATTGAAACTTGTTAATTTGAACAAGTTGAGTATAAGCTTAGAAGATATGCAGAAGATGCTTCATTCTTGACCATTGGCCTTGCAATCAACCACAAGGAGTGGCATGTGCTGATTTCATCATCTGGCATCTTGTGTTGCATTCTTAAGTGTTATATAAATTCTGACAATTACTGTTGAGCGTCAGAATTCCTTGGGAATTAAAATAACATATAAAGCAACATTCTCTGAAAATCAGAAACTTGTGCTTAAAATGTCACATTACTGTGCTTGTGCAGCCTTGTGATCAGATTACATTCAAATGGGCATGTACACAAAAAAGAGGGAAAAAAAGAGGATAAACCCTTATTTTTGAAAAGTGAAATTAAATTTGTACATGTAAAAAAATAGGAAAAGGAGAAACATATAGTCTCCTGCTTTTGTCTCTTAAGAAAAACCTAAATGTCATATAGTTACTGGAAAAAGTAACCGGACTACCAGAAGTATGCTCCAGGACCATGCTGTAACACATCATGAATATTTAAAATGAGTAAAAGTTCTTATTATGCCTCTTCAGTAAGTCAATTAATGATCTTGACTTCAACATGGCTGCCATCATGACAGGAGGTCATATTTGATCTACATAACTTCAATCAAGTTCTCATTCCCCTGTGCTAACACATCACTGTATTAGTTCAGAGAAGATGAAAGATAAACTTTGACATTGACACAGAAGACAAAAAAAAAAAATCTAGTTGTAAAAATCAGCCTCTCAATTAATCATGAATGCAAATTACATCATGGTTTATCAACACAATTTTGCATTTATATTGCTGCAAATTGTTATTCCAAGAAAAGTGTATTTTTCACTATCACCATTCCTATTTTCTTTAATTTTTGATTTGGTAAATTTGCAAAGCACCAAGTTGACATTGGCCCTCAGCCTGTACTAGGCAATAATACTATCATGATAAAACTACTGTGTACCTTAAAATGCTAGAGCTAGTAATGCCCTTAAACTATACTTAGCACTCGTGTCTTGGAATCTACTGCTTTGGATGAAGAGCCTGTGCAATTTATCAATCTTTGTCACAGTATTTGTTTAAACTTGTTGAAATTCTTTTGATCATCAAGTCGATATCCAGTTAAAAGTTTTAAAGACTCTTCACCTAGTCTCATCAGTTTTATTCATGAGTGGTTTGTAAACATAGGGGGTACTATTTCACTTATCTATAACATATCCAAATTTGAAGATTTTATCTGCAATATTAATTTTGAAAAATCTACTGGGGGATGTCCCCTTAATAGGTTTACTTTCTGATTAATAGGGCACCTACTCAAAGAGTCCTGTCTTTATCGTACGATCTATCATTTCTGACCTTTAGTAGTTTTACGGTAATTGGTTTTGATAACACAGATCTTTCACATTCTTTGTAGTTAAATGATGGTTTAAGAATAAATATGTAGATCTGTTGTTTCCCTGGCAAATTGTAAACGTTATTATTGACATGAAAGAGATGGAGTTGGTTGCTGAGAGCTATGGCTACTTAATTCCACCTGTTCGGATTAAGCCTATATGATGTTGAATAATGCACAAATTGTGTTTAGTTTACTTGTTACACATACTAGTCCTTTCTCGGTTCCTTTAAATTTTCTAGTAGTATCCTTGATTGAAATTAGAAAGAGTTTCTTGAATATTATTGATAGCGTAAACACAAACAACTTTCTGGGGGAAAAAATCTTTGTTTCTCTAGATTTAAGCAGTCTGTGTTTAGTCCTTCCCACATGTGACAAAGTGGGGAAAATAGGTCACAGGGTAGCTAGGCGCGTCTGTGCAGACAGTAATGAAAAAATCTATCATTTGAGTAGAATCAGTCTTTATGACATTCATAGAAATCAGACCTGTCCAAGAGTTAATTTAGAATTTGATACAGAAAAAAAAGTAGCTGCCTATAGCCTACCAAACATGTGGAACAAGAACTATTGATTAAAATCAGTGAGCACTATGTATTCGTTCGTGTGATATTTTGAGCATGGACAAACTAGTGTGAGCTAAACTGCATCGGAATCTGTGTTGCTTCATTGTTGATCTAAAGAAAAGTGTGACAGCGTTTCAGAGTTAGAGATTCAGTATACAAGTGTGAGGTGAAATGATCACAGTTACAACATTTTAACGAAGATTCATCTGGTACAAGTCCTAGTTAGAAAACACACCTTAATTTAACTCTGGTAACTGAACGTTTGAAGAGAAAATCTAGAAAGTTCCTGGCTACGTTTGTGTTTTGTTAGCATTTTTTTGTTTGTTTGTATTTTTGTTTCTGTTTTTGTTTGAAAAGCTGCAAAGGGGAGGATATTAGTGATTTACCATGGCTGACGAAGAAGAAGAATACACAGAAAATGAAGTGAGTCTATGGAAACAGTTTTCATTTTCTTAAAATGTTTTGCTGTTCAGGGAATTATACAAAAGAGATGCATGCAATACACAGTATATCAGTAGATTTTTGTTTCCCACAGGCAATTGTTTAATTTAAGATGGATCCTAAGATATGATATGGTCTAAGAAAATCAAGGTTTTGCCTGAAGATCTCATTGATCATTGGGGAATCATATATCAGGATAAAAATTCTCTTAAGGATAAAACTTATGAGGCATCTTATGTAAAGCTTGACATAGATACACAGCCCATAGTTGCCCAAAAAAACTTTCTTTTTAAAAACTACTTTGTAGTGTAAAATATAATCACCTCTTTCAATTATAATAATAATTTAACTTGTTTGGCCTGTTGGACTGGTAGAGAAATTCAAGTAATGTATCTAAAACGTATGCATGTTACTGTTTGAAATATGCATAAAATAACAACAATTACCATCAATAAAATGCCCATTTGGATAAAAGTATGAGATGATTGATGACTTTTTAGATGGTTAGGTTTGAATTGGAATGATTTATTAGAGGGATATATCCATCTATGTATTAATATCATTTGGGTTGATTATGATTTTTTAGTGTACGATTGAAGAGTAACTTGCAACCTAGCAAGTTTACCATGTGCCAAGAAATCTTTGTTTTTCAGATGGTAGAAGGATATTTGTATTGGATTTCTGAAAATGAACCATCACCATCTGTTGATATAACTTATGTAACAATTATCAAATCAATGTTAATATTATTAATATTTTGCCAACCAACTATATACTTGATCGGATTTTTCCCTCCATGATTATATAATAATAAGCTAACTCAGAACCAGTTATTCTTGGCTCATGTTTTTAAGGAGATGAAGACAAACTAAGATGGAGAATTCTATAAGTAATATCTAATATAGATATGGTTATTTGGGAGTTTACTTTACATTCTAGATTTAGACTACAATTTTGACCAAAAGTATAACTTGGATCACCAGAATTTTGGATTTAACACTTCTTGGTACACATATTGTACTATTGAAAATGAATATATCTGTAACTTGATGATATCAATGATATTCCAAGTTTACCAATGATATTCAATTATGCATTATTGTGTAAACAAGTTCCCTAGAAATGTTACCACTAATGATGTATATGTAAACCACATGCCTGTTGTTTTTAACACCACAAGTATTACACTTTCTTCTTATAGTTGTACTGTAGTGTAAATAAACATGATACATAGCTTGATTACAAAACAGATTACCAAGTCCTCTTGTGGATCATAAACCTTCATCAGAGATTTGGAAGGAACCTGTTTCTTTCATTCAATTCCATGTAATTTGAGGTCTAGCATTAGCCTGTGGTATTATTGTAAATCAGATGACTACTGCTAGGAAATAGACAATGAAGACCCTGGGGTTTTAGTTTCTTGATATTTTCCTGCCATTGTGCTTGCTTCATTGGAAATATCTCTGGTAGAGAGAATATGAATGTAATGTATTATTGGGAAAGATATTCTTGGATTAATTCTATAACTTTAATAGTATTTTTTATGGAGTGCCTTGGTGGAAAGTGCATGTTATACCCTTTTTTTCCCCATCTTTTATAATCTAAATCAAGGCCTGAGAGACAAAAAGTATATCACATCAAGAGCTCTTTTGTATACAACTATGGTGGGCTTTTTTTCAATAAGGATATTGGATCGCAGATTAGTTTGTGATCTGATTAAGTGTGGAAATATTTCATTGTCTCATATCTTGTAAGCTATGGCAAAAACGATTCTCTGTGAATATTATAACAATGATAAAAGCAAGTTGTTAGGATTTGTATATTTTGGAATACATGTAATGAATACCATTAATGATGTATAGGTTACAGGTGCAATTTGCCACAACTGGAATTATTTTTAGACATACAATTCTGACATTTATGGACATTTTAAAATGCTCTATGAACTTACAGGTTACATTGCTTTATGTGAAATAAAATAACTACACGTAGGTTGGATTTTTTTTTATATAGGTCAAAAGGAAATATGCTGCCTTTAATGATGCAATTAGCTTATGTCCACCATGTTCACTTCTACAGAGCATTACTTGCATGTTCAGTTACATAATATATTGCTGTAGTCTATTGGAAAGGCATTAATTATCATAGAAGTCAGAAACACTGCCTAATGACAAGGCCTCCAGGTACCTATGACTAACAGGTAGATATCATAAAATACATATCAAATGTACAAGAATACAAATTACTTCAGGAACATGGCTTTTGTTGAAGTGGATTGGGATTTATAGAAAGATGTTTTGCATGAAGAGAATGAAGGCTAGATAGATTTTGTTGTTTGTATCACTAGCAGGCATGTAGATAATAAAAGGAAAAATATTCAATTAGTCTGTAAACATATTTTACATTTCAAGGGTAGGGTATAATGCAAAACAGACCATACACATTGTAATTTATTGTACCATAACTCTGAAGTTTATTCTTAAAATGACTTGAATTCATTTACATTAATATTTACTACACAACTTTAAAGGACCAGCATTATGTCAAATCATCCTCACAGTACAGACCAAGGCATCTCGAAAGCTAATTTCCTGCTTTGGGGTTTTCTACCCATTCATAACTTGATTGTCAACATCTCTGTCTACATTCAGACAGGAATCTAATTGGTTGCTTGTTTTTTTTGTCACCCAGGCCCAAGACAATCTATACTGTTTAAAGAATTTAAAGTACAAATTAAAGTAGACAGCCTATAAGCTATATACTCATGGTTTTTATCTCATTGATATTAAAAACCCCATTGATTTCTTTGTTTTTTTCCACTTACACGATATTGGCATGGTTGTGTTCTGTCGGTTTTTATGAAGGGTTACAGACTATGCTAGGGTTTAAGCCTGAAGCTTGTAGATAGAAATCCAGTAATGTACTAAGATCTCCAGTAAATGTTTGGATGTGGAATTTTGATACAATAACATTGTGCCTTCACTGCCAATTTCTTATATCCAAGGCATAACAGGATTAAAAACAAGGCCTACAGTGTGTAACTATATGATGAAACTGAAAGAAGACTCTTGCTGGGAAGGCCATCTTTCAGTCTGGTGCTATTTATAATACAAGTGCAGGCTTCACGTCATCATAGTTAATCCTTTTGATATACAAAAAGGCCAAAAATATATCCATTGTATTTTATTTTTAGAAAGCTTCTATCAATAACATATCAGTTTATTCACACAATATGTCATCTGCTTCCTTGAACAATTTCATATATAGTTTTATCAATATTCTCTTTTATGTTCAATTTCAATAAGAATATACTTGTGTGTATAAAACAATATAACCATTTATAGTGATGAGCTGTATTACCAATAATGACCATACATGATCTCTAACTAATGCTGTTCTTTTTATGGAGGAATGAGGGTCTAATTGGTGTGTTTTTTTTGACATGCACAAGCATATTCAATGACATTTAATGCTATGAAAGGATATATTTTAGTTTAAGGGCATGTTCAGCCACAGTTTGATATTACTCAAATTCCTCTGCTCTTGATTTAACATATAAAAAACCACCATATAAGTAAAAATTGATTTTTCTCACATATAGAAACAAGTGCAGAGAACCTTTGATAATAGCAAATTGTGGCTAATGATGTCCTGAAGCCAAAAAGATTTACTTTCATAGTATTATATTTTGTAAATAACAATAATTTTGGATAGATATGCTTGTGCATTTCAAACGAAGCAATTAGACCCTCACTCCTCCTTAAACAGCGGCTCAGTGGCAGTGTAACTGATTAAGCATCCATCTATGCCAAGTTTAAGATTGTTAGTCACCATACATGTACATACAAAATAACACAGCTAGGAAGGGATTGAAAGGCTTCATCACTTGATGAATCAAAAGAAATGAAAACATGTGTTATGAACTCAAGGACAAAGTATATCTAGTCCTAACATAATGCATCTTCAGAATTACAGCACATTTGTAGTAAAATTAATGACACTAATTGATAATGATGATTAAGTGTACATGGAGATAGTGCAAACTTCTATGCCACACTTGTTACAGCTGGTTATATATGCCCCTAATTTGCAATGAAGAGTTGTAATTTCTTGGTGTTTTTTATGACAGGAAGACTCTCCAGAGCTCTTGGTATTTAAGCTCTTTTAGAGTGCTTTTCCAGGAAGACAACTTCTCAAATAAGGAGCACATGCAGAAAAAAAACCCACCCATACTAATGAGAATATACATGACAAATGTTATTAATTTGCAAGATGGAAAAAAGATGAGAATAACACAACACATAAAATGCAAAATATATAAATGGGATTGAAAGTACCGTGGCTTTTCTCTAACTTGATTTTTTGTGGCGAAAGTGTCTCAATATGAAAGATGGTATTGGTAGATACCATTGTCATAAAATGCTATATGTATTAATATTTTCAAAGGAAGCAAATATTGACTATTTTGATGATAATTTTTAGCTATAGAATATAACATACATGTATGAAAGGAAGATGATTACTTCACATAATCAAGCTGTTGTCAATATTGTATAAATTTAATCTTCAATGATAGTTATAATGTGTTAATAAGAATGTTTTGTCTTGTATTATTGTTCAAAATAAAAGGCATATGACTGTTTTTTTCATAGTATTTTGACACAATAGGCAAATCATACACAATAGCTGCAGATCAGTGAATAAAGATGCTACGAACCATTTCAACTATAAAATGTCACAAAGTGTATCCATCAGCCATACTATTCAACATCTTGTGACCAATTCCTTTGAAACTGTTCGATCAATATCCAAGATCAAAACAACTATTGTAGCCTAGAAAATATCTATATATTTTGACCAACCCCCCCTGTATACCCTAAAACACAAATGCAAGCCAATAACTATAGCTCTTGCTTTTGACGTTCAATCTTCCATATTTAAATACTTCACAATTAAGTGTTATCATTACTAGATGCTGTGGACTCTAGGATGTTATTTTGACAGGTATATTTGAGCACGGAAATGCATTGATTTTTTAAAGATCAATCATGTACATCTAGGAAAGCAAGAGATTTTCATTTTCTTGAAAAGTGTCAGTGAAAATATTCAAGGCACAGTTGAATTTAACATTATTGGAAATACATGATGCGCTTAATGTGATGCCTTTAGATTGGATGAGAAAAGCAAGAAGAAACGAAATTTCTGTATGGCAACATAGGATTTGAGCTTTCAAATGTCTCAAGTCTTGTTTTTTTCTTGAATATTGTTTATTACAATAGAGGTTTCTGATAAGGGACTTTTAACGAACTGTAATAAATCCCAAATTTGACAGCCGCTCTCTTGCCATGTTATCATTTTCCATGTAAATTGCTTCCCAACAAGGTTTAAATGTCTAGTAAATTACATGACCTACCATGACTAGACTTGTTATCCACATCTAGCTAAAAAGTGAATTATTTATAGGTAAATTGTTTTTTTTGTTGAAATATCGGTACACTGTAAAGGTACAGACAACCATGGAAAATGCATAGGGCTGAGACTCATCAACATTACTTGTCATTTTGTAATGGCAGGTTATAAATCAATTTCATTTTAGTCATTATTATGGTATGTTCTTAAACAAGTTTTCTGTTTGGATTGCTTCCCTTTGTATGATATTCATGCTACAGAAGCAGAAATAACTACACGTTTGAACAGTTTGTATAATTTGATGTTATATATGACTTTGTAAGTGCGATGAAGATGAAATTGTCTGTTTGGTTGCTGCTTTTTAGTTGTGTTTTCAAATGTCAAGCCAAGCCCATCATGAAAACATTGTCTTTGATGTGAAACACTTTATGATGCTATTTGTAATTTCATGATTCTGTCAGGTGTAAGACAATATATGGAAGTTGTGGGTTTGTATGGATGTAAAGCATCTGTTACATGTAATATAACATATTCTTTTATAGTATTGACAACAGGCTTGAATTTATGAAAAATTCTCTATAAATTAGTATCTGGAAAGATGTGAAAGTGATCACTTCATTTATTGTATGTATGTTATAGATTTTTTGTGTGAATATGCCATCGGAAGAAGTACCATACAATTCAACTTTCCGTTTCATAGTATGCAAAGAGCTGTTTACACTATTGATTATTTTGATCATCTCTCAATTGTTTTTGTCATTGAAATGTTCAAGTTTCTTTGATAAAATCATTAAGTGCATCTTTAATGTAAACAGTGTCTATCAATGGTGTAAAAACAAACAAACAACAGGGGCATTTACACTATCAATTTTTGTGCTAAGAGCCTTTCATATCAGTATAGTTAACATAAGTAATCCATGAACATGAATAATTTGCATAAATTCCTAAACAAATTGCAATCATCACCAATAATGTTACAATTATGGATGAAAAGATTAGTCTAAACTCTCATTTTTTTACTTGACACCAATCTAATGACAGGATAATATACTTTAGATAAGTTCAATTTAAGTCCATACATGGGCATGATGATTTTGTAGTGTGGGACTGGATAGCCAGCCACAGCTGTTCAAGGATATAGATTGTCTTCTAAAGCTGATAATGCATTAATTGGATTGAATCCAAATTTAGGTCAATAAAAATAAGATCCCTCTCTACTGTTAAATATGCATAATGTGAATGTACTTTAAACAATTTGTATTTGAAGAACTCTAAACATCATGTTTTAAATAACCTAAGATTTTGTATGTCTGTGTCTTTTTCTATGAGAAAGCATAACAGAAAAGGTAAATTTATTTCTGTTTTGTTTGAGCGATGCTTCTTTGATATTAGTAAGGAGTATCATGGTGATAAGAAAGCCTATTCTGATAGTTACAGTAGAAAAGCAATGCCCCCGCAACCACATATCTGCTTTATCTGCTATATACAAGGGAATTCTAAACATTTTTCTTAAAACTATATGTGTCCTAGAATAGAGTTGTGGAGTGTATACGATCATGTCATTGCCACATTACCACATTACCATTAATTCTATACCTTTATAGACCTCATCAAAAGATTGTAACATCTGAAATTCTAGAACCCATTATAGCATTGCATTGAATAAGACATGTAAATTCAGTCTTGTTGCAGGATTAAAAGCTTTTGATTAAGGATATCCAAAGGCAGTGAAGATACAAGTCCTTTAAGTGGCATTATCCCTGGCAATTGTTGCTGAGAGGCAAATTGTCAAACTTTGGATTGATTTATGGGTTCATAACATTTACATTTTTGGTATAGACAACTAAAGCAAAAGAATTTACTGTCATTTTGTTTGCCTTGACTATTCTTTCAAACCATAGGAAAGTGGTGGCTATTTGGGCTGTATCAATAAACTGGTAAATCAGATTTTACCAGTTCTTTCTATCAAAATGGTTATTATGATCCACATGTTTGTTTTACTTTATTGAGATATTTAAATTCAGAGAAATACACTTGTACTTTGTTATTCAATGCAAAATTATCATTATTTCTATCTATTCTTTGAGAAAGATATTAAGCGCCAATTATTCCCCTTTGCCAAGGATACATTATATAAATGCAGAAGACATTCTGATGTTACCTTTGATGGGCTAGGACTCTTTCAAGGGAAACGTATCATTAATTTGTTTTACAGAAAAAGGTTTAGCCTGATTGCTGGGCCAATAGACCTGAGACATATCAGGCATCCTATTTTATATTTGCAATCTTCTACAATGCTTTGACGGCTTTTCTTTTGCCTAATAACGCAAGACATTTACCAGTCATTGAATTCTGCACAGGAAACCATTAGAAGAGACATGTTTTATCAAAGATACCCAATTTCAAAAGTCGAATCAGATCAAATGATTTTAGCTCTTCAGTTTGATTCAATTAAGACCTGTGTCTTGAATGCTTAAAGTTATTGGATAAGGAACCTATCACAGTACAACACATCATGTAGAACATTGCTTAAAAGGTCATTTGCCTCTGCAGTAAACACATATTTCAAAAGGTCACGTTATCCAAAACATATAGTTTTATAAAACCACATACTGTACTACTTTATGACCATCCACATTCAAAGTGCATACGGGATTTTATATTATCCAAAGATGAAAATATGGACATTTGGATCAAGCAATAAAAATTGACATTTATTATGCTGGTTTTAACTTAATCATATTATTCACATTAAAAATTCATATGTTTTCAAGGTATGATTTGAGCCAAATTGGCGTCAAACGTGGCTTTTGTATCTTAACAATGTTTTGATATCTGATATGATGACTGCAATAAGAAAGTGATTTAAATCTGGAATGTCAACCCTTTCTAGTATAATTTCAATCAACTAATTTTCAAGTTTATTCTTATTGTCATTACTAAATTCAAAAAGCTTTTTTGCGTGAAACGTTAATTTTTGATGCTTGATGGGAATGTCCAAACTTTCATCTTTGGATAGTGTAAAAATATAAATTTAATCTTCAAGGGTACCTCCTATCCGTGTTCTGCCGTAAAATATTGTCACATTGATACATTTGTATGAAATCAGGTGTAAGCCCACTATTTCTTGCATACAAGCTACACTTGTACTTGTAAACAACTTTGGTTATACAGTAGAGACATTTTAATGGATGAACAACAAATATAAATATTAAACTAGATGTCTTAGATGCACATCCCTATGTGAGGGTTTGATCACTATGATGTAGGCTACATCAGCAGATTTGGAAGTGAGTTTTTTTCCCCTGTATTTATTACCTCAATTATGTTTTCCAATTAGTTATATAAATGATATATGCCAACAGACATAATAGAGACATGTTAATTGTTGTAATTCCGACTCATACTTGACAAGTTGAATAGGAAAAGGTCGAGTTGAGCTAATGTAGGCTAGAAAAGGGGAATTTATTGTAGTCATCACAAGCAGATATCTGTGATATAACCATGCAAATGTATGTAAACGCTTCAAAGCTAAATACATGTATCACATTCATGGAAATTGTATAAATGATGTGCTGTGTACAAATGAGACAATTTTAGCCATGAAAATATCCAAACTATTTCAACACAAATAATGCAATAGAGAATCACCTCCCAAAGCATAGAATGTGAATTAGATATGATAGCATTTCTGCATGTACATCTATGTGCAATTCTTACCAGGGACAATTTGTGGAATGTTCACATTTAGAACTTTAGACACTTACAAAATTGCCAGGTCATAATGAGATCAACCTTTATTCACATTTTTGCAGGGCTTGACACACATTTTGGAATCAATTTGAAATGATTTAAACCCTTTTTTCTCAAATCAATTGAAGCCCTTGGCTTAAAAAGTGTGTCTAACCATGACAATGTACCATTTCAAATGAATTTAAATCATGTGAAATCATTAATAAAGTGTGATTCGAATCAAATCCAAATCAAATAAATAAGTGATTTAACTCCACAGGTTTGAAAAAGGGGAAAAGGTCTCTGGGATTGTCACCTATTCTGGGATTGACCCAGACTTCAATGCCAATAACCATAAATTCCTCTTTATTTCATAACTAACTTGATTACTGCCATTTTAGGGCAATCATGAAATGGCAGATTGGTATGTACTGATCATCTTGCTTTTGCAAGTACCTCAGATCACAGCTGTGATTTATATACATAAATGTAAAAAAAATCTCAGATTTCTTGCTTTTGATAAGACCTAATATTACAAACATAGAATTACCTTTTTTTTATTGATTCATAAAAGTGCAGTGACTTATTTCAAATGTTGACATCCTTTATAGATATAAGACCATTACCACTGCTGATGCAGCTACACTTTTCCAAAGATGACTAGTGTCCCTTTATGCTTGTCTATATCCCTCATATCTGAGAGCTTTAATGGCTAGCTAGGTAGAGTGATAGGTTGAATTGTGCATTCTGATCCGAAGGTCCACGGTTTTGAATCCAGGCAGTTTCAATTACCATTCACTGGCTTTTAAAGAAAAATGGTTCGGGTGCCCATAAGCCCACATCAGTGTTAGTTCATTGCCAAGATTTTGTAACCTTAGTGCAGAGCTCAAATGTTCTAAAAGAGGAACTTTTTACATACAAATTGCTTTAAGAACTCCTTTATTTCAATTCATCACTAGCACCCTCATGGTGAACTAGCCAATAAACTAAGTCCTTATCATAGTTGGTATTTGCCACACATCAATCAGTCCCTCTTTGAATGATCGTATTTTGGTAAAATTTATTATAATATTCAGTAGTGAAATATATTTTTTAGTACATTAAAGAGTTCTGTGTGAAATATTAGTTCCTATTACTGAAGGTAGCTCGTTTTCAGCAAGAAATTATGGGATTTCTTTAGAATAAATTAATGAGCTAATCAGAAATGTTGCTTCTAGGTATAACTGATGGCCATATCAATTATAGAGTTTCTGCATGATATTCTGAAAGGACAAGTGCTCCACAACCATATATAAAGGATAGTTCATTAGTAACTTGATTACTGCCATTTTATAGCAATTGTGAAATGCCAGACTATCTGGGATAGAAGTTTAAAATCTTAATTATGTACCCTTTTAGGCTTTGGTATCATAGAAAGGAAAAATAGATGGAGAAGGTTTTTCTGGTTATTGCTTTTCAGAACATGAATGTGGGTCCACATTGACATTGATTTTCACTTGAATAGAGATTATGGGATTAGAAGAATTTCAAAAACACCTCAGCACTCTTACTTTCTTATTCTACATTTATGCAAAGCACAAAAAGTAACCAACCCTTAGATCACATACATCAAATGTGCCATTCACATTTGGCATGGGAATGGAAAGAACTAGATGAGAAAGAATCCAGACAGATCACATCAGGATCAATTCAGATCTGTTAATTGTTCCCTGTTAGAAATGACACAATTCATAGCTATGTACCCTAGTCTGTTTGGTGCTAAGAACCAAAAAAGGAGTTAAACTCCATTTTTTTTTAGTGTGAATAGGAGCAAAACAATCCTACATTGGTTGGGAAACAAACCCAAAGTTTAGTGTTAATCATCTTCAAGAATCCAGAGTTTCAGTGATAAAAGTAATGGTTATTTTGACTGAGCCTGCTCATGTGATGAAACCTGTGTACATCATGTTGCAGAGAAAAATTATGAAACTAGAAGTCTTAGATTTCATTAAAAACATGTCATACACCCATAAAAATGTAAGACAATAAAGATCAAAATCAAGTCAAAAAGTCAAGAAAAGAAACTCCCATTTGCATGACAGTTAGAATTCTGATTCAATTATTGATCAAAATGGAAGAGCATCATCATATTATAGACAATACAAAGGAAAGACTCTTCTCTAACTGTTTTTTTATAACTGTTCAACAAATTCCTCAATCATGCTACAGTAGCCCCAAGGGAAATGTATTTTTGCTTCAATAGTTCATTATTGGTGGCATGGGAGTGTTACAGATGAACCTTGTCATTACTTTTTTTCTCATCCTCCCAAAATTTTCTGTTATAAGTAATGCTCGCTTAAAGGTCATGGGCGTTCTTTGTAATGAACATATTGTCCTTTTTTGACAATATGTCATTCAAATTGTCTCATTCATTATGTTTTATTCTTCTCTCAATGAGCCTCTTTTTTTTCCCTTATTGTGGGTTGAAAGTCTTCTGATAAAAAGCTGTCCAATGATGGTTCTTTAAGATTTCTGTCTTTTCTTGGAGGACATTTCTTTAATTGCTTACAAGTTAATTAAGGCATGTGTTGATGTTCAAGAAGATTTAGCAAAGGGAACAATTGACATTTTAGTAGGCCTATAGTCGTAGCACACTGGCTCTGTTAGAGCAGTGCCAATGCTCTGGAGTAAAACTAGGCTAGTAACCACTAGTGATATAAACTGGACTACATTGCAATGGATCCCATAGGGAAAAAATATTGGATCCAAATCCCAATTGTTTAAGGTATCTGCTCCACTGCCTTACAACTGAGCTACCACCAAACTTGGAACAGCTAGTGGGTTACAATTCATACGGATCAGCATATGGTGAATTTAAGGGATGAGTAAATATTCTAGTAATTTATGAGAGGATACAAAAACTGGCTATTGCTTAAATATTGATGCATAGCTAGTACCTGTTCTAGGCAGTATGAAGACTTGACTGAGATCTGTAAGCATAGAGACTTTCTGTAAAGTAATCCTCTCTACCTTAAAGAATTTCATGCCTAATAGCTTGAGACAAATAAGCCAATTTTTCAACTTATTTTCTTTTTTTTTAAAAGACATTTTCTCCCATTTATTTTGCTTAAGGAGTCTTCCAAGTTGGCTAGTATAGGGGTGTCTTACTTAAGACATGAAACTGAAAAAAAGTGCTGAAGAATTGTCCTCAGACATACTAGTTTGATTCCTGTTGTTCATTTCAAGGATATTTTATCCAGTAGGGTTATTTATGAAAAATTGTCTGAAACTATAATGATTGATAATTATAGATATGTGTATGTTTTAAATGGCACTTTTGGGGCTCCTAGAAAAGCCATAAAGGCCATAAAGCACAAAGAAATAAGTGTAAATAGTTTAGAATCAGAGTTTTGGGAAATAAAATGAGATAACAATGATAACAATTTAAAAGTTTGAAGATAATTGTAAAAAAAAAAAGAGTTCCCTTGAAACTCTTATTGATACCCATATCAAATTTTCAGCAAATTTGTATGAAATAACTTATTCTCAATCCATTTAACGCATCAGATGCCAACGCTAATGACTGGAAAAAAGTCAAAGTCACATGACAACTTGTCATTTTTCTCTTTGTTCTCAAATTTCCTCTTCACCTCAAAGGTAATTACATTTTTACCTGTCGTGATTATCATGACTGGCTGTCATGCCTATGTCTCATTATAGCATTAGAAGATTTACAAAGCTGTATCCTATTAATGATATATCTGGAAGTTTTCCTTAGGGTATCCTAGATTTAACCCTTACTTCACAAGGGGTTAGAGATCAAAAAAGGCAAACATAATTCCTTATATCCTGATAAGTCTGAAAGTTGAAAGAAGCACGCAACTGAAAGAGTGTTTTTTTCTTTTTTTCTGAAAATGGTGTCAATCAGAAAAATACATCTTACATTAAAGCTAAGAAGATTACATGAAACTTTGATCTCTATATCAAAGTTCCCATTTTTTTTAGTTGCCATTTTTTAAGGCAATTATTTCAGTATAATGAAATGCAACCAAATATGACATTTAACAGTAATATAGATACCAGATATATAATTTTACATTATTGAATATTAATTTTTAATTTTGTAAAGAACATAAATTTGCATATTATGTGTATTCATTGCACAAAAACAAGTTCAATTATATCTAAGAACATTTCCCTTTTATGCATGTCATGAACTCATGATTTCATTATTCAATGGCCGGTCAAACTTCTGAACAACATTGTGATGAAATGGAATTTTTTAGACTAAGTGAACTTAAAGATATTTGACATCAAACTATACTCCATGTCAGGTCATTTAGAACCCATTTAAGATATTCTGTTTGCCATTTTGGATAGGGGTGAATGTTAAATTGCTATGTTTGTAGCAACTTATTTTTTTTTAGCTTTTAATACTTCACTAAATTAAAAAAAAATTATCATTATACATTGTTTTCTTTAAAATGTAATTTATAAGTTAATTAACCAAACCAACAGGAAAAGTATTTATTTAGGATGGCATTTGTAAGGCAGTGTCTAATCAAACTCTCTTATCAACCTATTGAAACAAATTACTTGGAATGTTATTCGGAATGGCATAACTACATGTAGATTGGTAGAAAGAATTAATGCAGTGGTCCAAAAATATGGGGGATCAAAGCCTTTGCAACATATTTGCTTACGTCTTTTGTGTTTTCAAAATATTTGAAAGAAAAAGGTATGAGTAGAAAAATCTGGAAAATATTTGGCTTACTGTATAATTGCCATGTCTTTAGGTGACTGCATAAATGTTTTCCACAATTATATCTACTATTTCTATGTATTACCTTTTCAGATGACACAATTACATTGTATGGGACTTGAGAGCCTAAATCAAATGCAATAGGATTCTGTAGAAATCATTATCCTACCAAAACTGCTTTTATACTAACTAAATATATTATTCTTTTCCTATCATTTCATGTGGTGTTTATTCTGATGCTGCCTTCTTGAATTGATGTTTTGAAATATTCTGATTGTGAACTTGTCATCTTGATTAGGTGAGTACAAATCCTACATTTACAAACATTTTTAAATAGCTTTTAGTTAAGTTTTATTTCCGAGTTTGATTTAGCTTGAATTATTTTATCATTTATAAGCACCGAGTTTCATTTTTATTCCTATCTTTTGTTTGAATCATATATATAAATCACAGTCCTAGGTTACTGCCCTCAAGTGAATTGGCCCACAGAAATAAACCATGGTTTTCTTTGACTGTCTCTATTCATTGCATTGAAACTGGTTGTGATGAAAGGATTGTATTAATTTTTATGATGTCAAAGTTTGAATTTTAACATATTGACATTTGCCTTCTCATACATCAAATATGCCATCTCTGTATAAGGGACTTGTTTTATTCATAAAGAAAAGATATTTTATGCTGGTCAGAGAATAATTCTGAAGCATGAGCTGCATTATTTTGATTCACAAATCCTCAATTTTAGAATATATGAAGTTTTCAGTTTAGATGTGCTGTTTACTGTTCTAGATTTTTAGTGCTACCTTTTTGAAGGACTGAGAGTGTTGAAACAATTCCAAAATACAACCATGTATGAAATTGAGTTGACTGTGGTGTGATTAGTTTCTATTGAAAAGGTATGCTGATAAAAAGAAATTTAATTCAGTTTCACTTTTTTTTTAACAATCTCATTTGTATGGAAAGTAATTAATGCCCTTTTTGTAAAAAAGGAAACGAAAATACAATTATCCACCCCCCCCCCTCCTCCCGAATCCATTTCATCCATTCCCAATAACTGATTGTCTGCAGTGTTTTTCACAGTGACTGCCTCAGTAACTCTCACTCTCTCTGACCCTCACCTCTTTCTTCATTGATAGTATGTCTAGCCTGCAGGTCTATGACAAAAAGTCTCAGAAATCAGATTGAATTTATTCAGAGGACCACACTATCATACATAATGGGATCAATTTCGACCTGATCTACTGCAGACAGATTCTTAAATCCTAGAATTAAAGCCACTGATGATATGATTTATAGCCAAAATCTGCCTTTACACTAAAAGGTCCCATGTATCATGGCTTTTAGATGTATTCTGTCTGAAAATGTTTTTTTCCACATAAGCATCATTGAAAAATTAGTACTAGGTCTAGTTGGAAAAGTGCAATGAATATTTGGATATCAAATTTTGAAAATGTCACTCTTTTGAACAGGCATGTTGATACACACCATGCAGTTCTGAAATGTGTTTTTTTAACAGTGAATTCTCACATCAAAATATTGAGACCTGCAATAGATGTCATTTGTAGTACAACTTTTCAAATATTATTGATTTTTCATTGTCATGGCAATACAGCTTTTTGAGCATCATATTTTATGCAAAATTAATGTGGCTCTATACTTATATTTAAAAACCTTTGAAATTAGCTTTGCTTGGCAATATTTATAGCATTTTATGGGGTTTTGATGTATTACAATAAACTTTTAGTTTGATGTATTACAATAAACTTTTAGTTTGCCAATTTCTAGTTTGCCAATTATTGTCTACTTTCCAGATTGAATGGGAAAAGATTTGTGTTACATTAATCTGTTTTTTTAGTAACCATAATGAATGGAAAACAAAATATTGAAAGGAATAGACCATATCAGGGTGTGAATTGTCTTCAAAATATTATTTAATGGGGATGAAATGTCTGGTCTTGGAGGACCTTTGCTATTTTGCACCCTGGCCTATTGAAAATAAAAAGTATGACGTAACACATCTTTCCTGCATTAGTACACCATATGAAATATTCATTATCAGTATTAATCCTAGAGTGCAATATCATAAATTAACAGAAAAAAATCCTTTCGACTTAGAGTAGGGCTCACAACCATGACCTTAGGATAACTTTTCCTATTGTTCTACCATCTGAACTATCTAAACCAAAATGGAACAGCAAGTGAGTTAGAATCCCTATATAACTTTTCATATTGTTCTACCATCTGAACTATCTAAGCCAAAATGGAACAGCAAGTGAGTTAGAATCCCTATATACAGTATATGAACAAGAGTTCTTGCTACAAACTATATATGATGGAAATAAATAGAGTATCTCGTTTAGATGGGGCAAACAATGATAAATATAATGCAATGGTTAGCATGTATTATTTCATTTCTATTCCATTCAAATCAATTCTGGCTTCTATTTTGGATTTTAATTACCTGTTGTCAAGGTTCCACATGCATGAGAGAAGTGTGAGAAAGATGGAGATAGACAGATCTAGGGGCTCAGAAAATGAAAGATCAAGATTTGAATTTTGAATCATCTGTATAGATCACTGGTGCGATATGTGCATCAAATATTTAAGTATATAAAAAGAGATTTTGCCACTTCTAAGCATTGGTTTCATGTGAAACAATCTTTAAAAGGGGGATGACATATCCAATGGATTCCTCCTTTTCCGTTCTCCAATTACCTTTTTTCTTCTCCTTTTTCTCAGCCATTTTCTTTATTTAGCCATGACAATGAGACCTGTCTCTAACAACTGCTAAGCTATACTAACTAGATCCCTAATGAGGGAACGTTTTTCTTCAGTTGGAATGGATTGGTCACATACCAAGGATTCATGCAGATTTACATGTACACCATTGTCCTTGTGTAATACCAATGAACACTTTGACCTAATTCAAGATACCTTGTAGACAGTGTTCTTTGTAGGCTTCTGAATAAGTGCCTAGAGAATGGGGCAGGGGTTAAGCCAGGCAACCATGGTGGCAAAATGGATGCTACCTTGTTACTAAACATGTTCCTTACTGCGGTGGATATTACATTATTATGTCCTCATGTTGAGTTGTATAGTTGCATACTGCTTCAAGTATGCAGTATTCTTTTACCAAAAGGGCAAACAATACATATATCTATATATTACATAAATTCACATCTATGTATAACTAAAAAGCATAAAATGAAAAAAAGGTTTTGACAATGGTATGACAATTAAGTTGAAAATTACAGTCATTTCTTTTCCTTCCCCATAAATCTTTATTCTAAAGAATAATATGAAAGAGCTGTATAATTTGGAGGCACTAGGTATTGAGGTTATTAAGGTTTTAGTCTGTTGGGAATACCTAAATCATGCCATCCTAGGTACTACATCATTTATGTAGAATTTCTTTTTTTTTCTTTAACCGCAAATTGAGTTGTCACCAGAGACATAATTTCGTGTTGAATTTATGAAGATAAAAATCTTATCCAAAAATTAATTAGGCTGAAGGAAAAACTAAATGCATGTCCTGCCTGAATCAATATGTATTGCATCTAAGTCTGGCTTCAATCCCAAAAAGAAAATTGAAAATTGAGCAAAGAAATCAAGACATGATATAATTTAGATGATGGATGAATAGCAAGTTTCGTTGTTTGCCAACAGTGATAGAGCTAGGACAGTGCAAGATTTCTGGGTACCGATACATCATTCATTGATTTGGCTCATTTGAAATTTTGATGTATGGCTTTTGGACTTTTGGTAATTTTGGTGTTTTAAGATACCTGAATATTTGTACATTATGATTCTTATATTGATACATTGAACAGGGTGCAAAATAGTGTAGGCCCTTAGAGACCAGACAGTATCTACCCATTATAAAGTTATATACAGGGTCACTCTGAATATTTCAAATTTTAGCCATTTCCTTAGCTTAAAGTACTCGCACTAAGGGGAGGAATTGGTATACTGCTACCCTATACTTTATCCCAGCACTCTAAAAGCAACTTGGTCTAAAAGGTGCAGGCACTTTAATAAACATATGATTTACACCCTATATTTAATAAATAAAAATAGGGGAACTGGTTTGACTTGTCACACCCAGTTTCTGTGAACTATGAACTAACTGTTGGCTTATTTGATATCAAACAGTTCTCATCCTGCAGCTATAATTATTTATACTATAGTACAAAAGAATGAAAAGATAACCAGCTTACAAAAGCACTCCTGAAATGAATCAAACAATCACAACATGTCAGATTGGGCCCTCTGCATGATTGTAATGTTCAGAATGATCCCATGTTGAAATATAACCTTTCCTAGTTTTTCCCATATCGTCATACAAAGGTTCCACAGAGAGAAAACAAGGGTAAACTTATAGTCTCGAAGTAGAAACACATGGCTGTGATCATATGAAGAGTAAATATAGGAATGATGATTCTGACAAATTGGGAAATATGATTTGTGGCTGGTAGATTTACATTAGCACACCCTCTAGGACTTGTGTAAATAGCATTTGCTATTCCCCAATCCTAGGTGATAGCGATTGATTTTGATTAGATTTTCCATTTAAATGCCCAGAGGTTGGATATTTCTAGGTGTTCTTATTCTTTTGTTTTATGCCCCAAAAAAACCCTGAAATGTTGCACTTTATCAAAGGAGTGTAACAAATTCATGTTATTTTTGTTGCCAAAGATATCTATCAAATAATCTGTTTTATGAAATTTGGCAGTTTGGTTCAGCCATGGAATGCTGTGATTGGACAATAAGTAGGTCAAGCAACAGCAAGTATGGCATTGTACACAGGAGTAAAGAATTTTGATTAGACAATCTTATTGCATGGCTTCATTACAATTATTTTTTATTAGCTTCATCATTTCCGTTTTCCAAATACTTCAAGGTCTTTTAAGAATTTGTTGCAATATTCAAAACAATAATTGAATAACTTGTAAGTAAGAGGAATTATTTGAAACATACATATTTTGAGTATACAAGACTGATTTCTTAAGCTATTAATTTTACCCTTGATTAGATTTGTAAAAGATTACACAATATTTCTTTTAAAATCCCATTTTAGTTTATTGAAATCAGATGAAAGTCATGCAGATGTTTTTCAAGCCTTTCCATCATGGAATAAAGAAAATACCTGCTCCTGGAATTATTGTTGGATAAATAATCATATGAAATATAATGGCCCAGAAACCTAGTCTAATTTATAGTTTCTTGCACATAGAGAAGCCTTTAGCAAAGCAAGTATGACAGAAAATTCTTGAAAATGAAATTTCCATTTTGATATCTATAGAAAGGCAGGTGGATTTTGTCGAACTGAAATGACTTTGATCTTGATTATTCTGCAGCTTTAATATGCATATCTAACATTTTAATCCTTAAAAGCTTGAATGTTAGCACACCTTGAATTATGATGGTCATTTGAATATATTTGTCTTGCAAAACAATTGAATTAAAAAAAAGATAAACCTTTTTGTATGCTGGTATTTCTGAACGTTTTCGGTTCTCTATCTGCTTTGACTTCTTATCATATCTATACCCAATAGCAGTGTCTCTATCAGAGGGATTTTAGTTCAAACATTTTCATATACCTTATCTTGGGTTTGATTTTCAGATGCCTCGTTACCAAGTAACCTGGCACAGTTTTATAACATTTTTAGCATTGATACAAAAACTGATTTGAAATTTGACACATTGCTAGTGACACACCACTGCTGCCTAAAGCATCTTAATGATATCTTCCAAGAAACATTCAACAATGGCATAAGGCCCATAACAATTATAATCTTTCTTGTGGTTCTTTTTTTTACAGGGAGGGTGGTGTAATGGATGAAGAAGTGTCAATAGTAATGGAATATTCCTATATGAAAGTTTGGTGGCATTGAGTCAATTAGAATATGATATCATTTGGTTTAGCTTCTTTTTTTTGCCTCCCAAAAAGAAATTACAGAAATCTTTATTAAAGGAGGTGATCTTACAAAATCTGTTGACATGATCCCTTGCCATGCTGCTGTTATGTTTTTATTCTGAGAAGTCTAGAGTATCATGTTTTTTTTATACTATACACACAATTTGTAGTTTTCTTCATTTTTTTCTGGACTCATTTTTCTAGCTAGGTGCAGAGAAAGAAAAAATAAACTCTGCCAAAGGGCCATTATCGTCTTAATATTTCTCATTTTCTAAAAGGTAGGAAGACATTGTTTCTGCACTAAGTTGATATCCTGAATGCTTTTAGCATAATATGTTAGTCTTTGCACTCTACTTAGCTTTCATCTGGAGACATAGTCACTGTTTCATTGAATACTGTTCTACTTGCATACAGCCTGAAGCATACCTTACCACTTGTAATAGCCAAAGGATTATATTTTGGCTAATGTGGAGGTATTAGGGCCCATTTTCATGTAATTTGTATTGATTTTTCCATTTTCTTGAGGAAACTTGCTTGATGTAATTACTTTCCTTTCTGTGATATTTTGGCTTTAACAATTACGACCATCAATCAAACCAGTTATGAAGTGTAAAGAAAATAAGGGACTCTGAGAAATTAGAATTATTCTATAGTTTGTGGAATTCTAGACTATCATGGGGTCACATTTTGAGAAAAACTTTCTAAGCAAGATGATTAATTTTGTATGAATGATTTTATGACTCCTGATCATAGGATAAAAAAGAAAAGACATGTTTGTTAAGCATATTCATAAAGAATAGATACATCCACCTAGCTGTAATTGATTAATTTTAAAAAGTTTATTTTCACTGCTATTTCAAGCCTTGAAAGTATTATTTAAATAGAGTCATCAATATCCACAAGGTGGTGTTCTAGAAATCGAGATAAGGATGAATCTCTACAAATCAAAATACAGTAGGTTTGTTGCTTTTTTTTGTGCATTCTAGAAAATTAGTTCTTGCTGCAATTTCACCTACCAATAGATGGCTGCACCAGGTGGTAGTTATGAGTAAGAGCAACCTTGATTGTTCAAGTGTATGGAGGTTGTTGTATATCTAGTCCAATTATTCATTTCATTTTTTTTACTTATTTACTATTCCACACGTTGGCAAGAACAGTGTTTTACAAATTGCTAAGCTGTACTGGGATCAGAATTTACAATTACATTAAAGATAGTCCAACAAATTTAAACTTTTGACTGGTATAAGAAAAATTTACTCTTACCGAGAGCTTTCAATGACAACTGTCATCTTCG
>JAVSBT010140874.1:0-14683 GCA_033118115.1 Pharyngocirrus eroticus | reverse complement strand
TTCAAAAATCAGTCAAAAGTTTAAACTATTTATTGAACATTATCTGATTAGATCATAGATGAATACACATATATCTAGGTTCAACTCTGTTACCAACAATTTGAGTTTGGAGCTCATTTGCTACTTTCAATACACATTTTTGACAAATTAAGGTGCCCGACGCCTCTGAAATTATTTTTCTTTATTATTGCAGTTAAAAGTACCAATTTTGGATAATTATGTTATAATTATATAAAGCAAATATAAAGGAGATCTGGCAAAAAATATATAAATGATTATAATAATAGTGGCAAATATTGTATTGGTTCCAAGATCCATATGGAGAAAAAGTTATTATAACAATAATTGAAAAAAATGAATTTTACTGGAAAAATTGACCAAGTGTGTGATTTATTGCCTAAAAAGAATGGAAATAAATCTACAGTATATATGAATAAGGACTTAATAGATGGAGACTACCATAACTTACCTGAATCTGGGTCTAACTCACAATGTCAAAAATGAATTATGAACATAGCACACTAGTCTTTTTGAAACATGTTCATTTGAGGATTAGGATTAAATACTCTTGTTTAAAGCTAACATAGGAGTATCTAATCCTATTTTAGCTTTAAACAGGAGTATTTAATCCTATTTTAGCTTTAAACAGGAGTACTTAATCCTAATCCTCAAATGAACATGTTTCAAAAAGACTAGTGTGCTATCTACATTAGGTGGGTTTTGTGTTATTGGCATCAATGTATTACCACTGAGCTCTGTTGACAGCATTATATACATACTGTATTCAACTACTTTTGTACTGATCTGTTGGAGTGATACAATCTGATTGAAGTCGTATTGTTGATTACATAATTCACTTGTAATTGTATATCCCATAATGTTGTTTCTGTCAAAATTACAAAAATCCATGTCAATACAATTAGTTTCTATAATTAGGATTAATGAACATTTGAAATGTCCTCACATTAACCTATCACACATAATATGGAATAACATCCATTTCTAACACTATGATGCAATTGCATTTGTTAATCTTACAATCATTCTGTAGGAAAATAAACTATATATACTGAGTTCATTCAGTCCATTATAAGATATCAAGTTACTATCAGTACTGATTGACTTTCTGACATAAGATCCCCATATAAGATGTCTGCAATTAATAGGTTAATTTATCTAGAGGCAATTAATATGTCTGTTTTTTTATCCAAAGTTATTTGAGATTGTACTTATCATCATATGAGAGTCAATTTACATTCTGTTTAATCTAGCTTTTTTGATTTTTATTACTGATTTACCTATAAATAAATGATAGGATTTTATGATTTCATGTTTAGAAAATGTTTCAGAAAAATAATAATGAACTCTTTGTACTGAATAGAAAAGGTCCAAAATGTAGTTTCGTTGGCATAAAAAACATAACAAAAACATCCAGTCTCAAGATTAACATTTTTGTACAAGAAAAAAAATTCAAAAGAACAATGGAGCATATTTTTAAAAAAGTTCATATTTTGTATTATTTCTTCAAATTACTAATAAGCATCTCTTTGATGGTGTACTGTTGCTTGCCAAGCAAGAATTATATTTGAGAAGAACATTATTAGAACTGAATAGATTTAGTTTGGAATAAATATCTTTTAAGAAATCTTGAAAAAATATTTGTGTCCTCTTGTTTTCTTTACTATACACTCACATTTCAAAAGGTATGACCACAGGGGTTCAATCATAATATCAAAGGTATTAAAAGTTTGAAATGATATATAATATTATTATGTTTTGATAATATTTCTAATATCTTAGTCATAACCTTCTAAGAAATGTGCACAGTGATGACTATGATGATGATTATGACAGTAATGTTTGTCATCTTTGTCAAGTATACAGTGAATTTCCTGGAAATAAAGGAACCCCAAAATATTATGTCCGTCATGCCAATACACAGCAAAAAGGAAAAATACTTCTATTAAGATAAATCAGATTATAGAAGGAATAGAATGTCAGCCAGACCATAACTTGACAGTGAGTCGTACTATCACAGAGTAAAAAAAAGAACTTTAGAATAAGTCTATTCTGATCTTGGAATAATAGTTGATCTTGAACCAAATATAAGATGGATTGCTTCTATATGCAGATGGGGGATCAATACAAATGTGTAAAAATAGTGTCATTGAAATTGATTGGAACTTTTCTATTAAGGTAAACATTCTCATGTAGAGTTATTCGAGTTTTGTCAAAATCTTCAACTTAGTTAAATCAGAGACATGGTTAAATCTAGTTTGTGATGGATTTATTTTTCAATCAGACCCTAGTTTAATCAAGTCTATCACAATTTTTGACCTATACCAAATTTTTTTGTTATGCAAAAGAACACAGACAGTGGGAATTAATCTTCAACTTGACCACAATCAACTTTATATAATTATTATTTCCCAATAAACAGATATTTACTGTGCAAATATATCTTATACATTTATGCATTTGATTCCGACTTTCATTGTGATTTTGACAATATTTAAACAAACTTGAAAGATTATCACATTCACATAGTACCAATCCAACACTAGTAGCTCATCATCTTCTTTCATTGTCAGAGTTCTGTTTATTTGTTTAGATTAAAGTTGCCCTTTTAAATCATCTAATAGGACAGAAAATGTCACTTAAGTGAAGCAAAAATTATCCCTTTCATTTTTGACTCAGGAGGGTTTTCTCAGACTGTGTAGAACATTGTATCAATAATTCATTTAAGAGAAAAAGAATCACAGAGAATCACAGAGAATTAACAGGAAAAAGTTGACATCTTTATGGCAAAAGAACTTGACAACTGTGCATAATTTAACACTCTTGAACATTCTGAAACATGTAAACATGCCATGTACCCAGACAGTTAGAGATCATTGCACTTGAATTCTATTTTAGGGGTATGATTTATCAAGCTAAAATCATCATGAGTTATGATAGTTAAAGGATATTACTATGATTTACATGATTGTGTCTATTATAGGCAATACATGGGACTATTATTGTGCATTTTAGTCAAATCAGTGGATTTATTTATGGTTGATAAGAATTAAGAATTAGTAATTTCTCATACCTGTAGTATGATTTTTATCTTTTTTGAAGAATCGTCATAAAAAAAAATCACATTTAATAACTTTCAGGTCATACAAGTTACTTCAAAAATCTGCCATTTTGCAATGATATATTCCTAAATTTCATCCCACTTATATCCTTTAAACTGCCATAACTTTGTTTAAAAAATAATATGAATTTAGAACCACTTTTATGGTGAACTTGAAGCTATACAGTGCTTTTCTGAGAAAGGAAGTGTATCTTAGTGTGTATAATCTTGAAAAATGAAGCTGTTTGGTTCTATCATCTTTTAGTGTTTTGTGGGGAATCATAGGATGGTGGGTTGGGGCTTTTGTGTAAAATTGTGTACAACAATATTTGATTGGTAATTAATTAAGATTTCCAAGACTTCCAAGACTTCCAAGTCTTAATATTGTGATGTTGGAATGACAAAAAAGGCAAGATTTTCTTTGCCACTACACATGTTGAATCTGTACAATGTTATTAACCCATTGACCTACTCAGGAATGATCAGGATGACACCAGGATTAAGAACAGTAATGAAGAGGAGATTACAACTGTCATTGGTTCATCATAAATATGCCAATGCCATTATTGACTTGTATCTAGACTTAGAATGAGATGATTCCCGATATAAACAATTAAACATGCTATTTATCTGTAGTATTTGAGCTTAAAGGGCTTGAACCAAATGTGAGGAATTGGTATACTACTACCCTATACTTTAACCCACAAACTCTTAAAGCAAGTGGTGTAAAAGGTTCAGGCCCTTTAATTGTATGTATACCCAGCTACTAGAATTTGGCAATTAGTGGAAACGATGATGACTAGGAGTTATGAGTCCTGGTAAAGGAGATGAGGGCTGTGCAGGCAAAGAAACCCTTTCCAGTTGTCGCTTATGAGTCTGTTTGCACTTGAGGGGTTTGTCTCCTCAGTTCTCTTTTATGTTTTCTGTCTTGCTGTCTCTTAAGCTCTTGTGCCACCAGCCAACACTATTGCTTTGCACTTTACCCTGTCTAAACAATGATTGCCCAATCGAGAAATTGACTGGTACTTCCTTAAAATCTTTATTCTATGTAACTTTTACCCACCAACTGTTTTTTTTTAATCTTTTAGTTAGCCATAGTGAGCTTTTGGTAGTCAATGGTCCCTCATGTGTATGATATGTCCAACCCATTTTAGCTGTGTTGTTAGTTGAGTTGTCTCCAGGCTTTACATTTGTGCTAGTTGTATAACTTTGGTGTTTGACATTTCTAAACATCATATTGGTATACTTGAACTTTCAACTGACCAAAAATTATGCCAATCTCAAGAATGATAGTTGACATGTTAAAGACCTAGATAAATGTTTACAACCATTTATTTTATTTATTTGCCTTCATGTTGTATAGAAAGTGTGAAACTTAATGGAAAGATTCCAGTTCTCCACAGATTAATTCCTCAAGCCATTCCAAATTGATTAGTTGCATTTATTTAGTTTAAAAATTTGGGTCAGCGAGCCAAATTTCTTTTTCTTTTTTCTTTATCTCCATGAAAAGAAGACATCATTCAGTCTTTTATGTAGAAATGACAGAAAGGACCAAGGTATCCTCCGATTGCCTACCTGGCTTACTGATTGTATGTATTTGTGATCTTTAGCCTGTAATGATGAGTGATTGAGAAAATGGAAAGGGCTTGCATGTAAACCAACTAAGTACATGCAAAGCCTCATAAGGGAGTCAAAAAGAGGGCAAAGTAATTGGCTTAAGGTGGCGAAACAGGTTCAACTCTGTTACCAACAATTTGGAGCTCATTTGCTACTTTTAGTACTCATTTTTGACAGTTAAGTGATATATTTTTGGTTTCGGCACTTTATTGTGTATCTATTTGTATCAATGAAAGGTTAATTTTCCTTATACAAAATATAAACAAAATCAAAAAAGTTGACATGTAAAAGAAATGAATTTTGTTTTACAAAATTTCAATCAACTCCTTCAATTTTTAAGATATCACAATACAAAAACAATCTAAATTAAGAGCATGTTTATTGCTTTAAAATTGTGTTTTGAAATCTAAATGTATCTGTTCATATCATTGTTTTAAATTAGCTACAGGAAGATACAAAAATTGACCAAATTTTGAATATTTATCACAAATGCCAAAATGTGGTCATTTTATTTTTTTCAGCAGCTGATATTACAATGAACATCAACATTTAAATATCAAAACACAATTTTGAAGCTATAAGCATACTCTTAATTAAGATAGTATTTGTATTTTGATATTTTAAAAATTGATGGAGTTGATTCAATTTTGTGAGAACTTGTGATTTTTGGATTTTATTTGCATTTTTTAGGAAAAAAATTAAAAAAATTCTTCAGGTAATTGCTCAAGTAAAAAGTTGTGGTTCTGAAAATATATCATTTGGATAAGTTTTCTCCAACACTTTAGGGCTGCAAACTCAATAACACGAAACTGTTTTGAGCCCTGGTCATTTAATATTTTTTTTCTCATGATTTTCCTATCAGGTATTAGGAAATAGTTCACAATAGTTAGGTTTTTGTTCAATTAATCCTTTTTTGTGTGACTAAGAGGCAGACTTTGTGTCTAAGAATGTTATTTAACACATTCTGTTTGACCAATTTGGATTATTTTTTATAACAAAACACCTTTACATCAATTAGAAAAGATCTTCCAGAACAGTTGTGAAAACCTAAAAAAATGTTTTTACAACAGCTAGGACAGCTGGAAAAACATGGAAAAAACTTTTGTCTTCTGGTCTCTTTCCAAGTAAATCAAAAACAAAATGCAATTTGCATTATTCAAAAGACCAAAATCATACTACTGAAGGTATAACAATAACAAAAAATGTAAATGTCAAGAGGAAAGTAATGTTATAATTCTACCTAAAGTAACTATGTTTTTCTAGGAAATCCTTGGTCCAAATAGCTGAGTAAAATTGCAAAATGAAATAGGCCAACAGTGTTGTGAAGCTTGTCAAATTTCTAGCCTTGAAATAAGTACAAATGCATAGCTTTATAATTTTGATACATAGTTTGTTTTGCCCTTTCAGCTTCAGGTGAAGATATACTTTTATGGACTATTTTTTAGCTATTCTGCAAGATGATACAATCCAATTTTATGGACTTAAGTTAGGACTGAAGTTATGTTATGCCTTGCCTTTATTTTAATCTCAAATGAAATAGGCAATTTACATTGTTTAAGTGCTATGATTTGGAATGTATGCAAATGACCTGCATTTTGGATTAAAAATCATCTATCAAAATACCAGAGCTATCTTCAAGAAGTTGTATAATTATCAAAAAACAACATAAAAAACAAAAAAACAACGAACCAAAACAAAACCTTATCTGAAACATCTATTTTGGGGGAATTGTCATGTTTCTGACACAGGAATAAGAAGACACGCTTGTGTCAGAAAAGTAAAACAACAACAATCAAAAACAAAAACTTAACTGAAACATGTATCCTGGAAGAACTGTCATTTTTTCTGTTACAGGAAATGAAAGACCATATCGTTTTTTTAATATAAAAAAGACAATGGTTTAGAACAAAAAAGTTTATACAGGGACATGAATTGACAAGTCATTAAATATGATGACAATTAGTCCTTGGAATAAGAGATGTTCTTCAGAGGAAATAAGGGCATTTTTTCGCTGGAAGGGTGGGGTCATATTTTCTTTTGTTTTCCCTCATTATTATGTAGATTATTTTAGGATAGAGACTTTATATCTGTGCCCTTATTTGGTCTTCTGCGTAGGTTGATCATTATAAAGATTTTGTTGTTGTTGAAAATTTATGTTTTATAATTTAACCAGGGTTTCATAAAATATCCAAATGACATGGCTTCATATATCAGAAATTATTATTTTTTGTAACCTTATCAAAAGACACATAAGATAAAGAAATATATTTACTTAAAGTTCTCCATCACACTGAGATAAGAAGCCAAGGGCATTTCTTAAAATGGAGATTATGGGTTAACATTTCTGAATTACACTGTATCCTTAAAACAATAGGCAAAGATAGGTAACCTGACATTAACTTGCATGAATTCCAAAAAGGGCATTAATGGTTTTGTTAAGGATTGTGCACTGATATACATGTCTATGGGGTGGCTTGTACAAATTACAAGAACAGAACATGAAAGATTAATCATCATCCTCAAAATATCTTTACAAGACAAGCATCTTTGTTTTAAAAACAACATAGCCCAATTCTTACATCAAGATGTTTGTGTTGTTTTCAAAGAGGGTTTGTTTATATGATTAGTCAATACTCCAAAATACATGTACAGTATACCAACAAAATATGTAGAATAACATATCTGGGAACTTGAAGGATCAGCAAAACCATCATATTTTTTTTATGGTGTTTCCAAACAGAGTAAATTACTTGGTCTGTTTATAATTTATATTAACAACTGTAAATTTAGCTCAGGCTTAATTTGGCAAGGGTAAGAAATGCTGTAAGTCTGATATTCCGTGACACTTGTGATGTTGCCACACAAAGTTGATCCTTGAAAGACTTTGATGTGTCTGAGCTTTAAGATCTCAGATTCTTTGATGAGCCATCAATTACTGTGTGCTAATCAAATTCAAAGCTGGACAAGAACCTTTTTCTATTTACTTTGGGGTAATTTTTTGTCACTAAGTCAAAAGGAAATTGACAGTGTCACACAAAATGACAGTTCTGACTAGGTTTTGATAAGTTAGTAGAATACATGCATCATTTGTATCCTTTAAAGTGAAATTATTGTGTGTGTCCTGTGTATGTATTTTCAACTTCCTGTTGCAAGAAATGAACAAACAATTCAATTCAATTCTTTTAAACTTTGTTTCTAATGGTTTGAAAATTTAAAAAAAATGTCTGATTTAGTTGTAGTGAAATGCATGACCTCATATACCATGCCTTTACCTACCTTAAGGTAAATCATTACAAGATTTATGTAATTGTAAAAAAAAATACAATACTTGACAAATTTCTTTATGTCGGTCTTCATGTTACCATCTAATCAAAATCTAAAGTTCCTGTTGAAGGAAATGTGTGTCCATATTGGAAAAAAAGAAGCTTCCCTTCGAAAACAATTCTGGTTTTGTTATCAAAGGGTGTAGAGTATACAAAAAAAATCATACAGTAAAAAAAAAAGGCTCTTTTAATCATAAAATGGAGGGTTTAGTTACAGGTTTAGTGACCTGAGTCACACATAACACTTGTCTTCATTTTTGATAATAAACTTATTACTTGTACTTGCTCTTGCTTGTTTCTTTTATTTCAGGAGGGGTAACCCATTCAACCTTAAATGGTCTTCCATGGGGCCCTATGTCATGTATAAATTCAAACATTCACCCATCCTATATACATAAATACATACATACATACATACATACATACACCCTTTCACACATTTTTTCTATGATTTATTTTGCAAAATTATCACTATAATGTTAGAATTTCTGGGAGTCTATGGGAATAAAGATTGGAATAAAGAATGTACTAGAAATTAAGGTTTCTAATTTATTTATTTGCAAGACATTTTCCTGAACTAGAAAAGAATGGATTTTTTTCCTTTTTTTAAAAGCAAGAATATCACTTTCATTCAACTTCTGAATTGTCTATGGAAATGAAAAAAAATCTTTTAGTATTAGAAAAATAAAAGTGTGAACAAATGGAAAGATATTTGAATGTGATCATCATGATCACTTTAGTTACTGGCTTCCAATATAGTAAAAAAATCATCAACTTATATTCCTAGCTCCAAACTTCTAACAATAACTTCCAACGCACAAGTGAAACCCGAGAATCAAATAAGGAATCCTTCTACACATATCTTATGAATCTCCTAAAACCATATCCAGCTTTTTCTTGAGGCAGAAGTCAAATGCAAATATTAATATTTGTTTGGGAGGGAAAAAATGCAGATTTAGTACTCTAGGACGTACTGGTATGTGTATAAAATCTTTGTTTTTTCTTCTCCAAATGAAAACCACCAGACATTTCTGATTGGTTTACATACTGCGGGCAAGTTTTTTGACATAATATTTTAGCATTTTCTTCTCCAAATGAAAACCACCAGACATTTCTGATTGGTTCACATACTGCGGGCAAGTTTTTTGACATAATATTTTAGCAAAACCAATTTCTATAATATGGTTTATCTTCAAGAAATGTTATGGAGAAATATACTACTTAAAGAGTGCATAGTTATTGTTCCTTGGTGAAGTTTGATTCTGGAATGATAACTGCTTGAAGGGAATTTCTTTTCATCTTAAAAAGAAACAAAAGGGGGGCATGAAACCTTTTAACTAGTGTTAACAATGCAGGTAAATCTAGTTATATGCCATCTCTAAAAATGTCAGTAATTGAATGGCAATGAAATAGTTTTTCATGCTAACCAGAAAAGTCTTCCACATATTCATAAACTGAACTTTAAATTCAAATTAAAGCGTTTTCTTTTCAATCATTCCAGGGTTTAATTTCCTATCTTAAGTCACGTAAAATGTACTTTACTTTCTTATATTTTTGTTTTATGTTTCAACTTTAATATTTTGTCCTATGTTCATATGTATATAGTTTTAGTCTATGTTTAGATGCTTGTGTGGGAAATTGAATATTCTCAGTGGCTTTTGCTACAGAAACATGGAATAAGCACTGACCTGATGTGCCTCTAGGAAATAGCAAGACTTTACTTACATTTATACATAGATTTTAATTGAATATAAAAGTGTGGAAATGAAAAACTCACTATTTTAACTCTGTGTTAACAGGAGTCAATTATATTTAACCAGCTGTAGACAAGTCAAAATAGAAAAAAAAATAAAGAGCCAAGACAGCACAAGTGTTAAAATCCAGAGTCTAGAGTTTGCATTTCAATAAACTTGTGATCAATGGTTTAGTTTCTACAGCATTTTGTAATCGACTTATCATTCTTTTCTTTTCAATCTGTCTACTCAGTAATCAACCCAGTCAACCAGTCTGCCATCGTCTCCTTGCTATCCCTGTAGTGTCTTGGCAACACCCAGAGGGCATAAATCACCAACATTGAGCAACAATTTGTCAATAGTTGGTACCAACTAAAGACTTTATACATTTAATCGCATAGCTGTTTTTTAGGGTGGTTTTCGATAATCTGGATCAAGATTCATATTCTCATTTTTTTTCATTCTTTTCCTTCATTATTTTTATCTATAAATTATAGGACAAAAACATTCTAGAAAGATGAAGCCATGACATATCATACAAATTTTAGTTTCAATGAAATAGGTTACATCAGCTGGGTAAAGTGTACACAAGTGTACATTTTCAGAACTATTCCATGATGAGTTTAAAGTGGAAAACCAGTCCACATTCTTAATACAACAACAGGAAGAAATAGGTGGGTAAATAATGAAAAGAATTGTAACTTATTTGTTTAAATAGTTTTGATAATTCATTTTTCAAAGCTTCAACTGTTGGGGCAAGATGACCGCCAATCCCTGTCAGACGATGGCTTAATTAATTCTACTATCAAGTATGTGTGTTATAAATAGACCCATTGCAACTTCATGATTGTCGTACTATTGAGAAAAGGAAGTGAATGAGTAAGAATGAGTCCTGGCAGACTTGAATTGGATTCTATGAGAGGTAACACCACAAGTATTATAAATCTGCAGGGAAAGGAAGTTATTCTCAGCATCTGCTGTTTCTGAACCCAACTGTTGTCAGTGTTGACTCTAGGAGTACAAGAGGAACATGTGACAGTATTTTTTTTTTAATTGCACTGTTTGAAATAGTAAACCATGTCATTTTTTTTTAAATCTTGAATTATAGAGAGGAACGATCAATTAAGTTCCCCTAAAATTCTTGTTAATGTTAGTTGTTACACTGAGAAGTATTGGTGAATGGTTTTCTAACGTGCTGTCTCATTAATAGCAAAACAATAACTCTAAAAATCATGACATTGTTTGCTTTTCGACTAACTTACATGTAGTATAGTTACAACCTTATCTTGAGTACAAAAGTTTTACATCATATGAATTCAAAGTCATCAGTGTTCTGAAGCTGTGTTTACATTGAGTCGAAATTAAGTGATTCTTTTCTTAAAGCCAGCCTTATGATCTTCAGAGCGACTCATCATCTTTTGGACGATCTTAAGTGTCTTGACTAGTTGCAAAGTCGCAAAAGTTTAAAGCTGAAAATCAAAAGTCACTTCAAAACGACTCAATGTAAACAGAGCTTTAGAGAGTCAAAAATATAACAACGTGTAAATTGTCTTGAAAATAAATCAAGCAAACATTATTTTCGGATTTATTGTTTTACTACATTTCACAAGTTATCAGTTGGCAATGGATTCTGCCTCAATAACCTATTCGTTAAATTGTCATATTAATTCAAGCTTACGCTATACTCGACCACCCTCTTTGTACAAAAAAAGTCTATAACTGCTATACTTACGTGTACCGATGATGGGAATTCATTATTCCTCAAAATAATCCCATTATGACGTCAGTCACGTTACACGAAAATTCCCAGTATGCCTACGTGTTTAAGAATAAGACCAATCAGCACTGAGTCAGGGTAAATAAACGTTTTACGTCACGTTAACTTTGAATTTTGAATCCTCTTTCCTAGGTAAGACATATCAACGTATGATGGGACAAAAAAAGGTTATACGTCATATGAATATGAATCCAGTTTTAATTAGGTTTGAATAACGTGTACCCTAGGCCTAGCTAAACAGCCACATGCATGTTACATAGTACCACATCATCATCATACCCTCTATCACGTTCACTAAGAATGTTCCATGGCCTACACGCATATTTTTTTCCAGGTGGTTTTGTTCATAGTGTCTTTGGTGTTACCACCAACAAGGGCCAGGTCATCTTGAATTGTGTGTTGGAAATGGAATGTTTTTCTGAGGTAGCCTCCTCTTCTACACTGATTCATAGATTTACATTTCATTATTATGTGTCCTAGTTTTAACTACAAGTACAACCCCATTTCATGACCATATTGAGTTGAAATATTAAAGGTAGAATCGTTGTTTACCATATTCACTTAAAGGACTTTTATTTGAATAAAGTTTCTATTCTCTGAGAGAAAAATGAAAGAATTGTAATCAACTAATTGGGGGAACATCAGTCACATAATATTTCAATAACCCAAGGAAGTTGATCAACAATTTAGTAACTCATAACTTATTATAATCCTGTTTCTTTGTAGAATATTGAAAAGGATATGGAATGGACCGGATGGAAGAAAATCATCTATTCAAACTCTCAGGATTACAAGCTATTTCCTGACAATGGCTTGTGTATCAAAAGTTGCTATTAACGAAATGAAAATAACTATTAATTCAATTCCTTTCCATACAAGATATAAATCATGCTGGGAAGTCCTTATTTCAGTGTAAAGGGACCCTGGTATTTTTGTGGGTGTTTTCTCACTTTTTAAAAGACATTATTTTTCTTAAAATCTAAATTGTGAAAGGAATTGCTAATATACAACAAAGTTATATCCTGACAGGGTTATTATCCTGTCTCAAAATGTTTCTCCTTAAGAAGGTTGAATTATTTTGTAGAATTAGAAGACCATCTGCATGGCATGTATGTCTTTCTTTTTATAGCCCTGGATTTGTGAAATTTTAAAAATGTGATATATATTGAGGTTTTTACTAATGTTCATATTACATAAGATAAATCAATGAAACTAAAGACATAGATAAATACAAAAAAAGCCTGGTGTTGGGATGGAAAGTTTTCTATAGGATACAGGCCGTGGGTTTATTGTTTCAAGATTAGCAGAAGGTAATGCCAGATTAATAATATCCATGCTATATAGCATTGCTCTTTTGAACTGTGTAAGAAGCCTATATTACCACCAATAATAGAATAATATAGTCACAATAATGCCAAAAGCAATGTCATATTAACTAGAAAAATCTGCATGACAAAAAAATTATGTGAACATGACTGTGCATGGTTTATAGGTACACCTTTTTTAATCGATTTGAATCAATTCCTTTTTTCAACCACTCTTGATTGAAATTACTTTTATTTGGTTTTGTTTTTTTGTTTTGAAACTTTTATTTAAAGAGGGTAACCCATTCATCAATGCTGATCTTCCATGGGGCCCTCTGACTTTCATCCTTCCTATGTACATAAATTCATACACCCTAAGTAGATAGAAGACCGTCACCGCCGCTAACGCAGCTGCTCTTCGTCAAAAGATGACAAGTGCTCTTTTACGTGCTATCACTCATAGACAAGCAACAACACCCCAAAGGCCTTTATTTAGCCAGTTTTTGGTTCACTGAACTTAAGAGCCATGAAAAAATCATTGTCATGCCCGGGGATTGAACCCCGGACCTCTGGCTTGATGACTACACCATGGAAGCCCTTTAATGATCTGAATTTGCTTCCCAAAATACTTTTTATTTGAGAGGAAAATGGTTCAAATAAATTTGAAAAGGTGAGTTCAGTCTGACACAAACATTATTGTATTTAAGGATTTACCACAATGCAGGTAAATGTAAGAACAGTTTATTAATTTAAAGCTATGTTTCTGCCATTACCATCTTTGTTGTGGGCAATTATTCATCTTACATGACTTTGGATTCCCATTGGGGATGCATGGTTTGACTGTCTGCAACCATTCCTAAGCTCTTCACTAGCTTCCATTCAATAACTAAATAAATGGAAATTATACTTGAATTCTACCAAGCCCACTGGAAATTGTCAGCATCCTGCAGGAGGAAAAGCTTTGTCTAAGGTTGTGCCCATCCCTTCTTGAAAACAACTCGTTGCAAATTTGACTACTCTTCTTAATGCCCCCAAAGACAATAATACAACTTTCATCGTTATTTTATTTCTTACAAAGAGAGAAAAGAATCTAAATCTTTATGGCATGAGTGTCTAAGAGGAGTCGAAATATTAAAAACATGTGGGTTTTTTATACTAAAGGTGTCAAAGAATTTTATTTTCAACATTTCTTTTTACAGAACGAAAAAATAGGTACGTCATTTTCACAATTGGATAACATTTTAGTATATTTTTGCTCATACAGAAATTTGAAAATTTAAAAGTAATTTTAAATTTTTCTGTGGGAATTTAATATTGGAAATCTGGAATTCAGTGTATGTTAATGAATTTGTTTTGCATAATAACATATGTTTATGTTATTGAACTTATTATTGGAAATAAGAACTTGTAAGAACATACATGTAAGTAAGATTGTATACATTGTTAAGTTTGTCTGAATTGTCTTCTGAATGAGATGCCATTCAGAGTGATAAAAAAAGGCAATATAACTAAACAGAAACAACCCCAAGCAACACACATTGCTATAGTTTGTCATATAGCCTAAATGATGGAGTAAAGCATGCACAAGGTAACGTCCTTTGAAATTAAAAATATTTTCTTTGTTGAGCAATGGTGCCATTGTGATAATCAAAGGTTTCTATGGAGGCAATGTAGAAACTGGTCATTAAAATAAAATGATTTAGGTTTTATGCATAGATAAGGCAGGAGTTAATCAATTTTTAGTTTTTCGAACGAAATTGATTTTAGTTGAGGGTAGGAGGGAGGAAAATAAAAATAAAAATATTTTTTTA
>JAVSBT010140541.1:0-14694 GCA_033118115.1 Pharyngocirrus eroticus | reverse complement strand
GTCGTTTGAAGCTCATCAACATAGACGATAAGACGTCCCAACTCATTGTAATACTTACGTCGCGTACACATCCATTGAACTGAACTTTTTTGATGCACTGTGTATGAAAGATTTATTTCTCAAAGCTTTTAATTTCCACAAAAAAAATCTGGATATTTTCACTCTCTACTTAGGGACCAATGCACCTTGGAGACAGACACTAAAGAGAATTATACAGTTACACGCATAACTTATTTACAAACCATTCCCATTGACCCCCTCTCTTTTTATATCAGGGGACATTCCTTTTTATAGTGAATGGATATATGCATGAAACATTCATCCATAGCTTAGGGCTTTTGATATGATAAACATGATAAAAATCGTTTCTTGCATCTATAAAAAGAAATTCCCATGGTCTCATGACTGTGTGATACATTATCTTCCAAAGCTGTTTAATCCTCAGAGTAAAAGTAATAAAACGAACTTTACTATCAACAATATGAAAAGAGTGGAAGTGTCTTGTTTTTTTGGGGGTCCGCTTGGAATTCTGTGAAATATATCAAAAGAGTTTGATATTTAAGATCCTTGTCATATTTCTTCTAGATTTGAATGATTCAGATTATTTTTAGAACTCCCAGAAGGTAAGGCTTATAACAACATTTTTGATTATTACAGAGTGTTTTGTCCTTTAAGAACACCAGTTTGAAAAGAAACTTGGTAAAAAATATGATATCACATTATCTCATGATTATAGTCAAGGTCATTTTCTCTCCCACAAATTCCAAATCCTTAGAGAAACTATGACTTTTAACACATTTAAGAGATAAGAGGCAACTATATCAAAATCATTTCTTTGTACTGGAGAAAGGTCGGGAAAAGTATTTTAAAGTCATAGTTAAAATTAGAAAAAAAAACATGCAAAATGAAGTTATAAAACTTCTTAAATTAAATGTCCTTTCTAGATTTCTAAAATGTTTCTAATGACTAAATCATGAATCAATCATGTCCAAGAAAACTCAGCTCTATCTTCTCTGAATGTGAGATTTGAAACCTTTTTTCTTTTTTTCTTTTTTGGGGGGGTGACCTTGACTAAATATTGATGTGTAATGTTTCATGACTTCCAGTCATGGAAGTCTTTTTCTCTATGGTATTCCAAATCATATATATTAAGCCAGATCTCAGCAATTTGTTGATAGCGCGCTAAGACCAAAATTGAGTTACTGTGTCCAACAAGTTGCATGACCTAAACAGTGACATGGTCAGTTCATAATTTAAAAATTTATCCTATTTTCATTTGAGGCACTGTTTTGAATACAAAACAAACCACAAGAAAGAGTGTTTTTTACATTCCTCTGAAAGATTTAGGACAGGATTTTAAAGTTTACAGTAACATATGGGGAATTGTGTCTCAACTGCAGATGTATAGGTTGACAATTGAAATAGAGAACTAAATAGCTAAATGGCAGCAAACAAATCTGCATGCTCCTAGTTTGTGAGATAAATGAGACTTTATTCCGTTTTATCATACTGCTTGAAACAACATTGGAGCCAATGAATTAGACCTTTCAAACCCACAAGACTTTTTGTCTGTGTATATTCAATGAAGAAAAAGGACGATATGACAGGACAAAAAATTAATACATCATCTACGCTATAGAAATACCCTTCCTCCTATTTTGGTAAAAAAATTCAAATCCAAACACATTAGCCACAGATGGCATTGATGTTTCCTTCATGTTTTGCATAATAAAACTCTTTACTTCTTTTCTATTTCTGTTCCATAAGACTTGGAATTTCTTTTGAAATTCTCTAGTAATGGAAGGGCACAAGAAACAGGAAATGGATTCATCTGTACTGTCTACAGAAGCTGTAATACAGATATATTATTGCCCCACCTACATTATATAGATTCCAAATTATTGTATAGCATTTTTTGTTGACACTTGGAGAATCTTGTATTTCATTTTGAATTTGCTTCAGTTATTAAACCAGTACTCAATAAACTGCAAGATTCTCACAGAAAGTAAATAAATGATCTTGATTTTAGATTCTGGTGAACAAACATATTTATACTGTATGACATAATTTTGAATATTTATTTAATTTTTTCCAAAAAGAACCACTAGATTGACATCTAATCACAAAATCACTCAAAAAACATAAGCAGTAACTAATTGAGTTACCTGTGAAATGACTGCAATTATATTTCAATTATCTAAAAATGTGATTATTAGAAAATAAAGTCTCTCAACATATAGTCTATCAAATCCTTTCTGATACAACCACATTAAATAAATAGTTCAAATCGCTTGACTGAAAATACTCAACAGGTACTTCAAAGCCACCTTCTGGATCAGTTCATATTCAAATCTTGAGGCTTTTAAGATAAAATTTGAAGCTTCTTGGAATTGCAGCTTAACAATGTCATTAGACTGTGAACCTTAGAATGCAAAAAAAGGTCAATTCGAAGAATAATGAAGAGAAGCAAAATCACAGTAAGAAAGTAGTCCTTTGACCTCATTGTCCTATAAGTCAAACCATACTGAAGCCATTAAGGCCCATCAGGCCAGTGCTTATCCCCAGTTTCTGTGGCACAAGCGACTGAGTGCTCTCACTCCCCCTGGATAGGATACTAATCTATGGCAGGTTACTTTCTCAGAGTATGTCTGGTACTCATTTTTTCGTTTCCTAGGTTAAGAAGGGAAAATTAGGAACAAATTTCTTTCCCAGGAACACAGACATGGGGCAAGGTGAAGAATCGAACCCTGAACCTTCTCTAGGCTCTTGCTTTGGCACTGAGCCACCATGCTCCCATAACCAGTGACAAAAATAACTTGTTTCTAAAAAAACATCAAAGTTTGTTCATTTTGAAAAACATCTTCATAATCACAAAGAATCTTCTAAAGTGTATCCAAACACTTGCACTTTAATTGCCATAGTTAACAAAGTATGAATAATGTTTGAGCAGAGCTACAGATATTTGTCCTCAATAACCGCCTTTTCCTATGATAATATGCCTTTTGAACTCTTCTTCTTTTCTTGTTTAACCCCTTCCTGACCACATCCCCTTTAAGTGTATCATTATTGAGAAATAATGAGATAATTTGGGGGCTTTTATTACATAGTATTTTCCAGCACTTGGCGGCCATGTTAGTTTAGTGCTAGTCAAAGGAGAAGATAACATGTTAAGCAATAGTAAATCAGACTGTTCAATCATGGCTTTGACTTTTTGCCTGTTTGTTATTGGATAGAAGAGAATAATAGGAACTGTTGCCAGAGAATAGAGGAAGTTGAGGATTAAGGAAGATATTTCTACAGAATTTGGTGTCAATGGCAATAGTTTAGGAGATAATAATTACGCATTTTTTGTGCATGCGGCCAACAATATCTAACCTGTCTATTGAATAAAGATAATGCTTTGATGATAATTAAGGAGAGTCAAAGAGATACACTGATAAATGTCCCAACAGTCATTTGTTAATAGTTGGGATACAATACAGAATTGTAAATCAAAATACAATGCAATACAATACCTTACAATACAATACAATACAATACAATGCAATGCAAGAGAAAGTTTGAGAATCCATATCAACCGTGTCTCTTCAGTCTTGCCTCTTTTCACAAGAACAAATTAAGACACAGATAGAAGAAATAGAAGCCCACCCTCAAAGCAACAAAGACTAGGATATGATATCAAATTGAAAAACAGGAAACAATGATTGAATCAGATAAAGTTTATTAGGAAAGATGCAAATCATTTTTATTTAGACAAATCTGGCCATAAAAAGGAAATCTGAAGCAAACTGGTCTGACACAATATGAAATCATCTCATAGAAATGCAATAAAGAACGCATAAAATGTGTGATCATTTTCAGAGCTTCTTTTATCAGATTCTATGCGGGAATCTTATAACACTATTCTCTGAAAATGCTATTTCTAAATCTTGTTTTCAATTTACCATCATTATTCACTTTGCCGTTTCTAGTCAAGTGGTATTGAATTTCCAGACTGCATTGGTAACAAGTGATGTCATTTTACTGCCTTAAGAATAAATGGTGAAAAAAAATCCAGAAAGGTACTTAAAGTTGGTAAACTGTGATTGCATGTGACTTCATGTGGGTTTAGCGTTATTAGTTTAAGATTCTCAGGGGAAAATTGTAGATCACATGCAAACTCATAAACAATGGTGTAATAAGATAATAGGGTGTTTAAGACATGTCGACAATGCACGTAAACAGCGCCAGGTTATATCCTCCCAGAATTAAGCCATTGTTATGTACAATTTGTGGCAAGGAAGGCAATCATCTTCCTTTACAGAACATGCACACAGACTAATTTTCTTGCTGTCCCCAACTTCTTTCTTCTCTTTGGAGAGTTCTGTAAATAACTTTGCCAGTTCTAATTTTCTTTTTATGTAATGGAAGAATTAATACAAAAATAGATGGAAACATGATGAACACAATGCATTGCCAATTAGAATTTGATTGTCTGCAACGGAATGAAAGGCATTGAAACAGCTGATGAATACAGAAGGAATTATGAATCTAATTAAATGGATTCTAGTCAAACCAGACCATGACAGATATTAATGAACTCCTTTTTTTGCAACAACCTTGATTAAGAATATAATAAACTGACAATAATTTAATAATGCTGCACACACAAAAATATATATTGCATCTTCTGGTAAATAGATTATGATGGGATTCTTGTGATTAGGTTTCATCTTACATGCAATTAAAAATTGTATTACAATGTAAAATAATACAAATTGATAAGAATACAATTATCCCGCATACAACATGACTCCACAATGCATCTTCTGGTGAATTTGATATTAGGCCATTCCAAATAGATTACTTGGTCACTGATTACCTTTTTTGTAGTTGAGATTTATTTTAAAGTTTTGTTTCCAGCCACAAAATAAAAGCTTATACAAATTTGTGATTTTTCCACCATGAATCACTTTTAACAAATATTAATCAGGTATGATCCTATCGAGGATACAGTAAAAGACTTGAATGTGCAACTGAGGCCTAATGTTTTATATAAAGGTATGTCTTATCATGAAGGTATTATATATTGCCCTGTTTGAGTAACACATCATTTAAAAGGCCACATCAGAACAGAATCTTATGATCAGCTACTCTCTTCTGGTTTATTATAATTATAGAATATCAATATTGTAGTGTGTCCTAAAAGAATGTAAATTTGCTCTGCCACCCAGATAAATAATCATTTGCCAGGTGCATGAAGAATAGACATTTAACTTAATAAAATGACATCAAAATCTTACGGATTTAGGAGTAATACCAGTACCAGCTGATAATTTGACATTAAGAAGCAAAAAAGCCACCCCTAATAGGTTCATTTTTGACTTTATTTGCAGATTTTTGTTGTAATCTACAGCTTTTTCAGGCAATAATTAGATTGATTTTTGTTAGTTTAAAATACCCGTCTCAAAAATGAAATGATAAAAAGGCATGAATAATTGTCATTTAAGATGACCTTGGTTGACAGAAAACAAAGTAAAGCATTTGATTTTTTTCAACATTTCTGAAAGACTGTATATCGACAGATTCAGAGTTATATTCTATTGTCATTATTTGCCTAGGATGGCAGACAATACGTCAAAACTTAATGGTGCATTCTTTAAATATTGTTTCTATCTGCTAGAACTAGTTCTTCTGGGAGTGCCTCAGGCACATCTTGATGAAAAAATGTCAGCTGAAATAGCCTAAGTCTTGTGAAACTATTTCACAGTTGAACTAGTCCTTTAAATGGTAAATCTGCTATGTAGGGCATTTACACATCATTTTCCTAGCTTTCATGAGCCATGGATAAAAGTCACATTTTGTACAGAGCAAATTTCTTTAAAATCCTGCATTTATGAAATATTGGTTTTTCTGTCATCAAAGTAAAAGCAAACTCTTGAAGTAAGACACAAAGATTAGTAGTAATGCATTGATTCACAGAATTGAGTGATGAAAAATATCATGCATTACGGATAGACTGACCTCACAATATTGTATAAGAAGAAAATTCAAAAAAGGCCTTGGGAACTATATAAACAATACATTTCTTTTCTGAGTTACCACATCATTTGACTAGAAAACTGTTTGCAAAATTAATTTTGAACAAAACATGTCTTGATACCCATAATTTATACTGCTTTTAAAAGTAACAAATAATCATTTCCAAATAAATATATCTACAGAGTCCCAAGGGTGAACATCACTGTCCATGACCACCAGATGATCTCCTAGACTCTTGGTAATCCGTATAGCAGACAGTGTATGTTTTCTCATAGGGACCCATGTTTTAGATAGTCTGGGACAATTTTAAAGCTTATTTTTGCTTGGAGTCTATTGACAATTCTTTTTATCTAAAGAGATTAACTTTCGACCTCTTACCATTGCCACATATTAGCCAGCTTTAAATTTTTTCGACTTTTTTAGACAATATAAACAGATTGACTTCAAGTCTTTTGAAAGGATTATGAATTTGATTATTAGTCGCACAAAGGATTATAACTCTGGCTTTACAGTCAAAGCAAATCGTCTCCATAAAAAATTGACCACTGTAAACAGGCTATAGGAACATTGGCTTTTGAATGTTGACAAGTTGATTTTTTTCCAACAGGTCTGTATGGGGCAGTGGGTAAAAAGTCTTTATATTTACTCCAGAGTCCTGTTACTGAGAATATTTGTTTTTGCAATTTCATTCATGGTACTTAAATGCAACATTTCACTCATAGAATCTCTGTGGTCCAGTAGAGCAGGGTAAATGAAGCATTGTATATTGTTAAAAGACTAAATATTGAAGATGTAAATACTAGGGGTTAATTGGCGCAGTAGTCATAAAGAAGCAGATTTTTCTTTAATGTAAAAACACCATTAAAAAGTCATTGACTTCTCATGCTAAAATGGTTTTCATCACACTTGAAAGAGTGACCAGGGCATTCATTCATTGGTAAAAAGGTCAGAATTAATTTTTTATGCAAAAATACTTCTCTGAATGTTTAAACAATCTGGAGCTATTCTTCTTGAGAAAAAAAACAGTTTTCATATTTGAAGTAAAATGGTCACATAATGAATCAATTTTGCAATACAATTTCAAAACATGTTCTTGCCCAAAGATTCTTTTTTCTAGCCTTTTTTTCATTTTTTTCTTAATTTCAATTTGAATTGATTACTCACTAGGGGTTTGATCATTCTATCCTTCTCATGCTGCTTGGAATTTTAGATGTCCCTTTGGGGGATCTGCTTCAAACACTTCTTTAAGACAAGGCATGCCAATAGAATTCAAAACAAAGAAATACTGGTTGTGTTCCTTTCTATCCTTGTCATTTACTCAAACTCACAATGAGGACTTGAAGAATAACATTGAAAACCCGGACTGTAACAAAGTTTATGAACAACTGTTGTGGTAAGAGAAGGCTAATAATATAATATTAACATACATATTCAACTTAACCAAGGAGATGTAATGTAATAGATAATCTACATTTCAAGTTACAGCATGACATTCTTTCAAAGGCTTTATTATTCTGTGGCAGTAGCACTGACAACTCAATTTCTTTCACAGCCAATTAGTAGTAATTTGGTCTCATAAGGCACTACTGAAGGACATTTTTGCTCATCTTCAAGTGGGAGCCAGGGAGTAGCTATGTGCTTTTTAAGAAAGATGCACTGGCCTAATGACCATCCCGAGTGAAGATTTACAAAGAAGCTACCGTCTCCTATGAATTCAGGATATTCTTTTTTTTACTAATTCACTTAGGAATTAGATAAAATTGTACACTAACAAAGAGCCCTCTCGTCCACTATGTCCTTTGAACTCATCTGCCCAGAGCTGGCTCTTACTGAATCAATGAGTAGGTTTCTTGAAGAGGGCTAATTTCATAAAGTGAATAAAGAATGTTTTTATGCCTAGGACATAGAGAGGCAATGAGGAGCCAAAAAAAAAAGAAAATTCGGTTTGCAAGATTAAGAAGAAAGACATGTTAAGACTTTTTCATCAACAGTCTTGGTAAAAAAGAGTGCAAAAAAAAATCCTTTAAAATCCCTAGCCCAGTCAATTTTTAAATCATATGTGGCATGAAATAGAAGGATGAAATATCTCATTTATATTACCTCATATCATTCTTTCTCTAAGGATACAAAACATGAAAAGAAGTTGTTTTGTTTGGAAATGGCATTAACTTTATGGATGACACAAACAAAAGACACAGACATGTCACCTAATGAGCGAAGAGGGACTAGAAACATGGTATTTGGTTAAACTTTGAACTGTTATTGGCTGATTTTCAGACATATCAATCTTTTAAGATATATCTTCCTTCAGGCATTGCACAAGGGGAAATATGTTTCAGGAAATGGCAAATATACTACAAGGCAGATCATCTAGAGTGGTGTCAAACTTTTTAAAGGGATAAAGAAACAGCTAGCATTGTAAAACAAGTTATAAAGAAACAGCTAGCATTGTAAAACAAGTTTTAAGAATATTAGAATTTTTAAATTTCTTTAAAAAAAATACATATCTAAGGCCATATAATAACTAGAATAGAATCTTTTCGAACTAGCACTTACAAAATAAATGGTGTAAACAAGCCTTTACATACATGTATCTTGAAAGAAACAACTTTCACAAAGTTGCCATAATTCTATAAATGCCTATAAGTTTCCTAATGAGAGCAGGTGAATGATCCGCCATATAATTCTTAGAACTTTATGTTAGTGGGTCCATCAATATTCCATTTCTTGAGATGATATGTCAAGTTGGGATGACGGAATAGAGTTCTTTCATCTGTCTTAAAGTAATTTGTTTATTTCAAGAACTTAAGGCTTCTACTACAAATGTGCTGAAATGAAGCTGACTGTTGCCAAATAAAGTCATATTTGCCTTTGCAAATTCAGGTTACAGCCTCAGTTTACAACTTAATATTTCCTATCAAGTCCCATTAATGAGCAATGAGTATGTACCAGTAGCACCTTTCCATGCTTAATTGAGACATTTGTATGCGGAACCATAACAGGTAATTTGCTATTTAACACTGTGAAAAAATACCCAAGCCCCCCATTCTTTGGTTTCCGAGCAGCTGTGTAGAAAAACAGCACATGATGAATGTCATAATCTAAAGCAAATGAGCACAATAACGGTTGTGATTTATGTCATAAAATGCCCCTATTTGAAATGATTTGGAACTTGTGGTACATCACAATATGGAGAGGATATCAAAGGCAATTTAGATAAGATGCTAGATTCACAATAGAATTGTCCAAATCTCGGGCCATATCTGGATTAAATATGAACCTCGCCAGATTTTCACTAACAATAATTCATCATTGCCAATGGAAAAGAGAGGCAAGGTAACGGAAGATGACACAAGCCAGGGTAATTTATGGCATGAAAACTGTATCCAAAATTGATTGGACTTTGCAGGAACAAAACACTGATGAATGCTAAGAAATTTATATGAGAAATTATGGGGTTTTCATTGGATATTTCTGTTTGTTGCACTAGGCTTTGATTTTTTTTCAGAAACACTAATCAAAAACAAGAGGCTCCTTGTGTTATTGAATCATTTGAAAGAACTTCCAAGTTTTCAAGGAGGGCCAATAGTACACTGTTCATCATATAAGTTACTTGCAACTTACTAGACAGTCCACAAGCTAAATGTCTTAACCACAATATCAAATAACATTGTAGTACATTGAAAAACCAGTTGAGCGTACCAGTGAAAAGACATTTAGCTTGTGGACTGTAGATAGAAGATCTTGCCTATGCATAAAAAACTAAGTGTCCAATGCAGGGATGAGGACAAAGAAGCAATATAGTGCAATAAGATAAGTTGTGGTCACTTGGAGTGATGCCCACGTAATGGTAATTGGGGCTTATGTGGGGTTGGAAGGGTATGAGACTTATTGAGTCCCTTTTTAAGAGGTCAGAAGTCTGAATACATCCTTGCGTAGTTACATTGACACACAAAATCATTTTACAATAATATAAAATAGAGGTATCAACATTTAATCCTCAGCGACATCAGTAAAACTGATATCAGCTTGAAGCGCAACAGAGCCATTTGACACTGATTATATTCATCCAACTTCTTGACTATAAATTTAGGAGCAATAGGCTACTTGGACTTTGACATTTGGCCTTACTGTAGTCCATAATAAAAGTAATTTCTTTGATATAATTACGCATTCATGCCATGTGAATCCTAACTGCAAAAAGAAGATGAAGTATGTAATGCTGAGCAATTAATAGCACTCAGAAAAATCCGTCAACAAGAGATAAAACAAAGTTATTCTTGTTTATGCTTAAGAAGTTTAAAGATAAATTACTTTTCCCTTTTCTTTGGTGCACTAGAAGAGAGGGCAAATTGATAATTCCACAGCATATTATATTTAGATTCTGTCACTGTAGTGATAACCACACCCAAATATAGATCATGCATTTTTTTTACACTTAACAACCCCAAAACAAATGCAGTAAAACATGATAGGGATGAAGGATAGATTATAATCTAAGAAGGTTCCTAAGAACCTTATATTAGCTCCTGGTCACAGTATCACATTATAAGAGATTAAGTTGGAAATGCATGCTTAATGAGTAATTGCATCACCCTACCCTATCTTTTTGAATATTCTCATCCTAATGTGGGAATGATGCAAATGATTAATCAATTAATTTTGATTTGTAGCATTTTATGACATAACTATGAACACATCTAGGACTTTGTAGGCCAAAGAGTTCTCATTAATCGTCTCCTTGTCCTGTCTTTTGACTGCTTCATATATATCATTCATGTTGGTAATGACAGCTCTCAGTGTTCATAAAAAAGACATTTCCCTCTCAGAGTGTATTGTCTACACTTTCTGGTTCAATGTTCTAATTCGTCATAAGATTTCTATTATTCCCTCTCTGTCTGATAAATGGATTCATTCTATGGATTAATTTCTAGGGACATTCTTATCTATTTCAATGGAATGTTCCTATTTTTTTTCATATAATTTGTTGAAAAAAATGACTCTTACTCCTAAGAGTTTGGATTTTTATGTTTTCTACTGAAGATAATCATGTTTAAGGTGCAAGAATTCTTTTAATCAAATAGTCAAGTGCAAGGATACCTGCATGCTTTCAAACTAGAATGAAGTCTTTGAAGTTTCCTGAACAATCTGGATGTTGTACCAATTCCCCTTTTCTATCAAAGGGGTATACAGGAGAACAGTTACTACTTTGAAACTCCAAAACTTTCTCCATCATGAATGTACATATGGGTAGTAGCTACAGAGTTAGGGTTGTCAAACTTTTTAAAATAATGATGATATTGAGTGTGGTTAGATATACTTTTGAAATCAATTTGAAAACCTTTTTACATCCATATTGTAAAAAAAAGTCTTACTATGACCATAGTAGAAAATAAAACTTAAATTGTCTACTTAAAGTTCCAAATATTTTTGCATTATAGTTAATCATTAATTGTACATGTATGCATTTAAAAAATATGTACTGCATAAAGAACAATAGTTTGACCCAACATATGTTTCTTAAACGCTTAATAAGTATGCTATCTTTTAAACTCCTGAAAAATCAATACCAAAAAACCACTGCAGTTAGAAAGCAGAAATTCATTGATACTTTTTACCATACAAATATACAATAACATATTGTTTTCTCTGCATGTGTGTGCTATATCTCATCTGTTTATTCTCTTTCCGTGATCTAAGCAAATATTGTCAGTCTAATTCAATAATCTCATGATAATGCGCCAACTAATATGTGCTAAGTGCTTTCTTTTACACGGCAAGCGGTGTAAATCTTCCAGAAGTTGGATCTAGTTATTGGGCAACGTCTCAGATTATATTTGAAAAAATGTTGGCCACTTAATTATTCATGCCAAGAACTATACCAAAGCAGAAGACTTGTCCAAATAGCTTCTTTCATTGTGCAAATAATCAAAACACAGTATGATTGATGGGTCAATTCTAGGCTATTTACTGTTGGACCTTTCTTTAGGATCTAGTACATTTTTTAAAGAAATGGCAAGTAACAATCAACATTCTTTATATCCATGTATAAAACTTTTTTTATTTTTTTAACCTTAATTTTTTTACCTATTTCTTGTCAATTCTTTATGTCATGGGCTTTTAACTCGGATGATGAATTAGACAAATAATGGTAAGGGAATTCAGTAGATGATTTTGTCTGAAGCTACTCTATAGAAGAAAATAAATGTTTCTTTTGATGAATATGTAGAAAAGCAGCATTTGCTTCTTGTTTTTATGTATGCTTATAATTGATTGCTAACACCAAGATTCACCTGAGATTTAAAAAAAACCTGAGGGCTTCATTAGTGACATTTCATTTGAATTATTATTATCAGGCTAAAGATAACTTGAAAATCTAAGATTCTATTTCAAGGCATCCCTCATCCAGCAGATTTTATTGTTAAGTACATAGAACAAAACTGACGGTTCATACAAATGATAGATCATCGTGATGACAAAGCTTCAGGGCAGTTATTGGGGACAAAGATAGTACCTGCCAGAAATGTTAGAAGTTTCATTTTTCATTAGTTCTTCCAAGCTTAAATGCCACAGTATTGTTCTAGATAAATTCTGTCGAGTTTCAAACTTTTGCTGATTATTTTTTGTTACAATGAGAATAGACACTTTGTATAATCTTTAGGAAATGATTCATTAAAGCGTTTGAATTGAATAACATGTGTTATTACTCACACATATACAAACAAATCTATCTTATTGATGATTTCAACCTGCTAATATCAATAATCAGATATGTACTAATGAATCTGGATGTTTCATCTCCCTCTATAACAACAAATAAATAAGTTCAATAAGAACTTTCTTTATTTGATTAGTCAATTCTGTAATGTTGTATTATGCAAGCTTATGCAAATCGAATTGTAAATACATGTTCATCTCCGATATAGTGTAACTATTAGTACAATGTCTATAGAGGATATTGACCATTTTTCATTCTCATTCTGATAGAAACAAATTTTTTCCCCCCAACTAATATTATTCAGGATTTTTATAAATATTCCCGATTGGGTTCGAAAGCTCCTGGAGAGATTATAAGGTACAAGATTGCCAACCCATTGTAGGTTACTTCAACGATTTCTTCGATTTAAGATCATGTAGTAGAACCAGACATTGGAAATCCTTCAAAAAGATAATCTCATTCTTGTTTCGACTCTTTTTTTCCCTATTGATATTTCATCAAACCCATAAATATGTATAGCCTGATAAAAAAGCACTTGCTACAGTACAGTTATAATATGTTGGCGCGGCACATATGACCACACTGATAATTGGCAAGTTTGTTTGTAAGCGACATGTATCTTGTATGACAAGCATGAAATCCTTTAAAATGTATAACATTTTCAAATTCCCTGGAAATGGAACTGATATATTCCCTATGCAGCAAAAACTTTTATAAGCGACAAAATAAAAAATGAATAAAAGACTATATCAAATGGCAAATATTGATGCCATCCAATACTTTGCCTGTTTTTTAAGTATAAAAAACACAAAAGACAATTAGAAAATCCAGTTATAGAAATACATGTAATGTAATACTGTTAGTATTATTCTTTCCCTCCAGGCTTTGGTGTGATCAATGATTTTCTGGCCTATGATTTCTAAGCATTCATTTGCCTATTTAACATGGTGGCAGAGTTAAATTCCCAAAGGCATTGATAGCTTTTTAAAATTCAAAAGATTCAGGTACTGTGGACAAAGTCTAATAATTATGTCATAGATGTGCAAGTGGAAGGTTATTAGATATTCACAAGAGAAAGGTTAATTCCTCTAGTATGTTTACAATGGATTATAATGCAAAGGTGCCATACAAAATACACTGTATTATGCCTTTAGCAATGTTTATAGATTCTTATACAACTCTACAAATGTGCCTTTTAACAGAAAAGCATGACTATTGACTTGCTTCAAGATGTTTTAGTAGGTCTTAATTTTTGAAATGGATGCTCCAACATGGATGATTGCTTTTTATGCTTGTAATCTGTAAAATGTACAACAGATAAAATGATCAGGATTATAGGAACATGCAAGTGAAAACAAGGGCTGGACTTGCACCAAAGGTTAAACTGTTATGATAAGAAGTTTTTCACAAGGTATTAAACATGGTCATCATCTTGAAATAAAAGAATGAATGAAGTGAGCATATAACAGATTTACCATCTATGCTTTGTACCTGAATACGTTTGGTTGAATGACAGACTATGTCTCTTGATTTTTTAAAGTTTAAAGTCCTAAAGATGAATCCGCAGCATAATAAAAAGCTTGTAAATTGTCAGGAGACTATAAATGTTGTCTTGTCCTTCTGATACCATTTCACCTTAACTACAACACAGATGTGTACACATTGTGTCTTGATTTCTATTTCAAAATACACTGTGACTACCTCACCCACATAATTATGAAATAAAACACTAAACCATGAAACAATCTACTCTAATGACAATTTCATAATTGTGAGCTAATCATCTGGGAGCAAACAAGTTATACAAACCTTTCCGTACGATGTATGGATATTTTTATTTGACTTATTTTTTAGCCTTATCACCTGATAGCATCGTTCGTTTATGCCTCAGTCCCACTGAGCTTTGCGATGGTTTGGCGAACCACTGGCGAAGGAAAAGTGGACAATCGCAAAGC
>JAVSBT010140430.1:0-14695 GCA_033118115.1 Pharyngocirrus eroticus | reverse complement strand
CCTGGAGTGATCCAAAGTGACATTCAAGGTTTTCAAGTTGTTTCTGCCAGGAAAAGATAAGTTGTACACATTTGATAGAACTTTATAGACATGCCATGATTTGTCTTCAAGACGCTGGCTTTTCAAAGGAGAACAAAGTTGTTTTTGGTGTGGTCAGATTTGATTGATTTGATTTGAAGTATTTTTATTCGGCTACAACTTAAAAGTTGAAAATTTTACAAAGTAAAAAATAAAGAGGAAATACATGTTATAATATTAAATTTTAAAAAAAGTTCAAGCACAGTCAATGAAGCCAAACCCATCTTCCTCAGGAATGACAATTACGCTTCCCACAGGGAATTAATAGATTTCTTCAGAATGAATTGAAGGGATGGGGTTAGTTGTCAACTTCTTGCAGTGTGGTGTTTTTCAGATGGTTACACATTGTATTTTCCGTCGTCTTTCAGATTCATAATTATGTAAATTATCTTTCTTTGAATAGTCTTTCAATATACATGTATATGTAAAAAGACAGACATTTCATACAATTCAGAGGATGTTCTCTTGTTTAAAGTTTAGAATGTGACATGTGGCAACAGATTGTTGACAAAAAGGTTAAGGAATATAAGAGTCATATATTTCACATATATCTGTGCCTAAATAACAGTGGTTACCCTCATCAGTTTGGGGTAATTACCCCCCTGCTCAATTGTTTGGAAGTAAAACCAATATCTCATCAAAGGAAAATGATACCTTCCCATTGTGCTTGACTTACAAATGATTCTATACCAGGTGTAAGGTACGCCAATGGCACAGAATGTATAGCAACGCTCTAGAGCAAAAATTGCCTAAGTCATTTTTGAAGTTTTGAGATCATGAGGATGTATATTTTCTATCATGATTGCCTAGGTCATGAAACGTACAATTATATCATGTAAAATGTGCTTAAGGCATTGATTTCATTGCCTGAGTTACGTCAATGACTTAGGCAACTGTATTGAAGTACCCAGAATTCCTTCCAAAAAATGTTACTGTGATACTTAAATAAATAGAACGGTGGGTCATGATTTGGTGCATACGAAGGCAGTCTGAACTCACTCTTGCCAAAAAATGACTTGGGTAATTCTCGCCTAAGAGTGTTAATATGATATATACATATGTACATGCAATTGACAAGATAAGGGTGAAAGTGTGGGAGTACCATCGTTTTCCCATTACCTGTTGGTAGTGCAGTCACGAATACTCTCACTAAATTAATGACTCGCTATAGGGGTATATAGAGGTAATGGAGGGTTATCAAATTATGCTAAGTACTGGGACATGAAAAAAGGACAACTTTGACATGGTTAACATTTATACTACACTGAAAAACTGACTGAACATGAGACACGTACATGTATATACCCACATATGATATTTTTTCTTCTTCACCCATTTTAAACTCCTTGTCTTTTTATAAGAGTTATCAAGAAGTTGCTGTCTAGGCCCAACATTTTCATGTTTGTTATTCTTTTAGTTTTAGGGAGTTAGCACATTGAAACATAAGAAATGATATATCAATGTTTCTAAATTGATAAAGACCTTGTACTTGTGTCTAGCTAAAGATTGTCAAATTACAATGTATGTCATTTTGTAAAAAGTATGTTGTTTCTATGACGCTTCTAATGCTAGTTGGGGTCCTTTTTTATATCTGGGCATCATTCTGAATGCTGATCCTCCTTAGACCTGTATCATGAGGAATTTCTTTTAGTTTCTTGAAAACCAGGAATGACATAACTTAATAATCCCTTTTCTTTTGTTATTTCCAGGCAATGAACCTTTACTGTTTGGTTCTGGAATATGCAGGAGGCGGAGAACTTTTGGCCTTCATCAAAAGCCAAAAGGACCAGAGACTAGGGGAGAGTTCAGCCAGGCCTTACTTTAGACAACTAGTGTCAGCGATTCACTACCTACATGAGAGGGGAGTCGTTCACAGGTAAGAATGGATCCATTTCATATCCACACACACACACTCACAAACATTACCAACAACACAAACAACAAGAGAGGAGGGGAAAGTCTTTAGTGTTCTCAGGGGTGAACATAGGGATTTTTTTTCACTGTCCCAAGTAGACCTTCAGAAAGTAGAAAATTCTACACATTTCTCCCCTCAAATTCCACTGTGCCTTATTTTGAATCCACTGTCCCAGCTGATCACTCCCACTGACATACTTGGGACAGTAGGAGAAAAATAAAAACACTCCTGTACAGATCCCTAACATCAGAATCTAGGAGTCCACCAGGATACTCTGGGTGTCTTTACATAATATGTGCCTCGGTAGCGCAGTAGGTAGCGCGTCAGTCTCATAATCACTAAATGACTATCAGGGCAATCTGAAGGTCGTGAGTTCAATCCTCACCCGGGGCAGTCCTTTTGTTTTTCGGCCTGCGAGCATGCATACTCTTATGTTACCCTTATGTCTAACAGAACTAAATGAATATAAGAATATATATAACAATCTTTCATTATAACATGATAATGGCTGTGTGATGAAATACAGGGCTACATATACCATGGATAATATAAATACAAAATATTTTTAGTTTTTGTTAGGTATTAGATATCAGATAAAAAACAATTATTCAGATAAAAACAAAATAGAAAAAAGTTAGATTGAAATAGCTTCTAAAAATAGGTTTATAAGCCTGATTTAGGTGATGGATATCAGTTGATTTGACCATGTTGTACAAGCTGAGACTAAACTAACTGTATATTCACAAGTATTTGATATCAGTGCTGATGGAACCAAAACAGAGCTTGATAACAATCTCCCCCCTCACACTTAGACTGGTAGATCCATGTACACCCAGGGATATTAGCATATCAACACGTTTTGATCCCATGTTAACTAATTCAATTGATTGCTAGAGTTTCTGAAAGAACGAAAAAAAATCGAACAAAAAAGAAAATTATAGAGTAGTAGGTTAGATATATTTGGAATTGAGAAAGAATTTTGTACCACAGTGAGACCTAAGAAAAGGAGTAAATATATGCTTAGGTTATGATTCATAATTGCATGATTCTAACTTGTTTGAATTTTGATTGTTTTTTGAGGAATTTTAGAGGTAGGAAAGGAGTCTAGTAGAGGAGTGGGAGGGGAAATGGGGAGGTCCGTATGTTCTCAAATTAATGGCCAGGAATGATAAAGACTTTTATAAAATCTGTGTTTTCTAAAGAAGTGTCATAGTTTTCATAACACAGTATCAAATTTGTACACATCTTTTTTGTTATGGGAAGAACCACCAGCCGCACACATACCGTGTCACCAAGTGTCAAACATATCAGCTGTTTTGAACATAGGAAATGCTTGCAATTACAAATATGAAATAAAAAAACAACCCTGGACTCTTTAAGTTATACATTTGATATACCTCCACTTTTATCATTTAGTTTTTGACAATAGGCAAATAAACATAACATTGCTGCCAAACTTCTCCCTTTTTTTTCTTGATGATTTTTTTTTTAGATAAAAAGAAACACACATACTTTTTGATATAGTATACATTTCTTTCAAATTGTTTTGTCTTAGGAGATTTATTTGAGTCAGACACAGACGAAATTGACAACCCCTCCTCCTCGGGTATGACAACACATTCCTAACATTGAAGTTGTAACAGTAATTTGATTACATGGTGACAACAGTTTAATTACTTTACCTGACACTCTCAATTCCACAAATTTGTAAACCCTGTCTGAAAGGTTAGTAATAATGAAGGGTTAAAACGTCTACAAGTATATACAAGTTTATTTGAATTTAAGACCAACACACTGAATATTGCACCCAGGCAGGAAACAACCTGTGGTTATAAGGGGTGACCCCTGACCCTGATTCATGATTTTACCACCCCCAAGCAGTACAAATTCCTATTTACCATCTTGTTAACCGACATATATATTTTCTTATATATACCTTGTCTCGGTGGTGTTATGTGAACATTTGGTATATATAAATATACTTATATATAGTCCACTCCACTGGGGGTTGTTGTCAGGTGTAAAATGATTCTATAGGATTCAAATTCAAGGACAGATGCTATATGGAGAAAATAACTACCTATGCACCTAAACTTATAGTTGAAAAATTAAGGCCCTATAGTGTAAAGACCTCAACTTTTGGTTGAAATTCTAAGCAAAGGATGTGGTCAACATGAGGGCTATATGTAACCATTTTGAAAAAAAAAAGGTCATGGCTATTGCTATTTAAAAGGGTAATGAGATCTTTTGCTCTCCAAGTCTAGTCATATATGAGATTATGAATTTGGAAACTTACTCATTTGTTGATTGTATGGTTTATTTCATTTTGGTGGAAATTCCTTTTCAAATTAAAAACATTTATTTGAATTTCAGTAAAAAAATAGATTCAAAGTGCATTGACTGAATCATGGTGGTTAGGTATTCTTTATTTTTTCTAGACATTGTTGCTGTTACTGTACTTATACTGAGGGGGTGTCTGGGTCAAATTCATGATTTTGAATCACTAACCTCATTTTTTTATGTTATCCTCAAGATTTTTTAAATTTGTAATTTGTGGAAGTTATTGTTTCAATCAAGCAGATCAATTTATATATTTTTTTTCAAAATAAACATATATCAGCTCAAGGTCACATCTATAGGAACAACCCACACTGAAAAGGGGGGGGGGTTCAAATTTGATGATACATAATATTTCTTATTTAGGAGCTTAGTATTTCCATGCGCATGAATCTAAAGGAGTATTTTTGTTTCTGTTTCTGAGATCTGGCTGCTTGTAGATATATGGATATTTGGAAAAAAAAATGTGTAGGAATTTCATAAGAATTGGAGTTTATTTTATGTAAAATCTGGGTGAAGACTAAGCTTCCATATGGATGCCTTAGAGTCTGTGCTGTTATGAAAGATGCTAAAATCTCTCTTAAAGGACTTACGACTAATTTTATCTTTATGTCATAGTCTGTGAAAGATGATATAAGAATCCATTCTCTTCTTTCTTCTTTCCATCTCCTATTAGTTTACATGTTTGCATGTGAAGCAGAGTACATCTCCTGTGTCAGACTGTGTAAATTAAAGTCTGGTGGGTCTTCAATAGGTCTTCAATGTAACAGACTCTTAATGCTTCAGCAAACCGAAGGGCAATTGCACAATATGAAATATCGAATTAGACTCTTTCATAAAAATGTATGTAGCTCTGATTTTTTTTCAGCCTGGGGGACCCTATATTGTAATTTTTGTGAAGTGAAAAAAATGGGGGGTTGTTTATATACAAGTATTTGTGCCAGGTTTCTTCATAATTTCTGACCTTAAAGGTCTTGTTGTAGATCTATTTTCCGTTGATTTGAATGCTAAGTAACATGTCATTGATAGATACTTTACAAAGATAGTCACTTTTTTTTAAAATTTCAATGTAAATGTTTGTCATTATGCTCATTCATTACTGGAACTCACAGCTTACATAAATATTCAACTTGATATAAAGGTGAGGTCTTATTTGGGCGATGAAATCTCTCCTTCAATACTTAGATCCAGTTTTTAGACTGTTTTTTTTATTTGCTTGAGTTGACATTGAATTTTCAATCATGACCTGTTCTTTTGACACTACGCCTGTCTGTTCTATTCTATTTTGTGCCAAATTTAAAGAGAAGGACAATGACTTACAAAATAGCATTACGCCCATTTGTATGCAGTAGCATCCAACCTTTACATATAGTGTAAACAAGAAAACATTATTTTTTCATCGCAGACAATAGTTAAACGGAAGTCAGTACCCAGAGCAGAAGCGTAGGCCAACTTGAGATTCTACCATCAAATTTGGTAGGGGCTATTGTTACTTTGGCCATCAATAGAGTGTATCAAACAAAACATCAAAAGCTGAAACAGCTGGGGTGCTTCCAATATAATATCTTATAAACCTATATCTCTACTGTGTATCTGTATATGCTTGTATTTAATGACTGACTGTCCCATTGTTGCTGGGGGTGAGGGGCCCATCAAGGGCGACAAGCGGCAAATGAGTTTAAAGGTACACTTTCTATAAAACTTGTGAGATTTTCTCTTGATCCTGAAGCCATAAAAAGGAAGCGGAGTAATAAAGCTGATAATTTTCTTGATTGAAAGTGGAAATCTTAATTGAAAAGTGGCATTAAAATGAACTCATCCCAACCATGTAATGAACATGAAATTAACGTCTTAAAAAGAAAAGTGTGAACAAGCAAATGACAATGGCTGTGCGGTATCAGCCTAAGTGTGAATGGAGGGTTTAGGAGACGGTTAATGCTGTAGAAATTGAGTGTGAAGTGGGAATTGTTTTTTCTTAGCTTTGATGATCGACTTGTGATCTTTGCCTCAATAGGAGATAATAGCTCGAGATCCTATCATTTATCTTTTAAAATGAACAAACAATTTGCAACACCAGAAATTAGAAACGTAAATTTCTCCTGTTCATTTATTCAAGTATATTTCCCATCGAAATTATAGGAGGGGGTGCATTTTTCTTTCTTCAATATACCATATGTTAGCTTGTTCAGGCAAGTAAACAAATACTTCACAAATATGCACTTAAAAGTATTGTTAATTTTCTTGTGTATGAACTACATGATCTTGTAACAGAAAAATATATTTTGATATAAAAAAACTTCTTACGACCTTGTTATTTGAATGAAGAAATAGCGTCCTATGAAAAATCATGTATAGACTTGTAACTAGTACATATATTCAAAATTAGCCACAGTGTTCCCACTGGAAACAGCTGACTGTTTTTTGGGGGGGAATTGAATGCATGAAACAGTGACTGACTGCAAGATGCTGGCTACAGTAGAGTCCTCTGGTGAGATTTTGTTGTTCATCTTTTGCATTGCTCACTAAATGGGTCTTGGGACTTCCATGTAGATTTCATATTAGAACTTCAAACAACTTGAGTGAATGAGATTTCATTTCATGTCAATTTCACTGGGTCATGTGACTGAGGTGTACTTAGAAATAGAAAGAATTTGTTCATAGACAGGATTTTAAGGAAGTGTGTGGTATCATCAAATTTACATTAAAAAAATATTTAGTGTTAATTTCAGAGCATAACACATTTTTTTCTGGGTGTGTATCACTTGTGTATTTAGCATCTTTTTCACTCGATTGCATATCACTAAGCTCCTTTTTTTTTCTTCTTCATTTTTCCACCAATAAATATAGCTATGACTAAGAGAACTCCTTCAAGATCACAAAGTACATTGCTTTTACCAATTGCTTCATTATTCTTGAGTAATTGATTTGGTTTTCTGTTGATTAACACCTAGAACTTTAGCATATTAGTCTTGCATTGATATGGTATTCATAACACTGTCTCCCCATCTTCACCGAGCTGTCCATTCAATGAAAAGGCCAGAGATGGGTTTTGAAAGAAGAGGCATAATACACTAATGGAATAGCTGTTCTTTGATCTCGCTAGGACAATCTATGTGCCCATTAAATCATGGCATATTCTGTTTCTTCCACTCAGCCAATAAATGAAAATGGGAAATATTGGCCGTAGACAGAAGCAGCAATATTTTTTTATTTTATATAGAAGGATGTAGTTTGGCAGACACTGGGAGAATAATTGCATTATAACAGAACAAGCTTTTTGCTGTGATTTATATTTTTTTATCTCATTTTTTTTCTCTGAAAAAAAAGTGCCATGCATTGCTTCATAAATATCATGATATAATTGTCAGTCGACCCTGCCCAGTAAGGATGGTATATATACCTTTTCATAGGGTGACTTATATGGCTTGGTTTTTTAAACACCTGTGGTTCATTATAATGCTAAAGCTTTCTCAATACTTTCCTCTTTTGACACAAAAAAAGTCCCACACCATTAGTTTGAGAATTGTCTATTTTCATGTGAATGAGAAGTATTTATATCTTAGATAGTGAAACATTGAGATTTTAAATGAATCATTAACATGAAGCTATATACTGCATCAAAGTGTATTAAAATCAATTAAGACATATGAGAAGTAGAGGTGAAATATCATGAAAAGATAAAAAAGAAAGAGTACAAATAAGGGTTTGTATATGATAGTACTGTGCAATTACATGGCAAAATAGTGTTTAAGATTTCATTGTGAGATATACGACACCAGGAGTCATCCAGATCAAAGACCCTTTCAATGATGTCTTTTATTAGCTAAGATGTAAATAAAGCTATGAACAGAGTAATTTTATCCTTCTCCATCGCTGCATGAATATTCTTTATACACATCCCATTCAGGAACTCACAAGAGCTGTTTTTCCTTCTTTTTCCCCCTCATCTCTGTTTGAAGATGAGCTATTAAAGTATTAGTGCTAAAGTATCCATCATGATTTGGTACAATTGACATTATATTTGCAAAGAAATAGGCTGAGAATAAATAGGTTTTTGTAAAATGAACGTGGGCGTGAGAGGTCTGTTTGTATTCATGAGGAACAGTCCCTCTGATGTGGACCTCAAAAACAAAGGAATAAACAATAAAGGTAATAGTCATTTGGATTTAATCTAAAATGATTAACCTTTCGAAATCTAAGTAACTGGAGTACAGTGAAAACATTCACTCTAGGACCACCTACTTCATTATAGCTTAGTACCACGTTCTATCTAGGTATACTGGCTGTGTATAGCATTTATGACCTTAGGAATGTTTGTATTTAATGTTCAGAAGGTTGAGTGTTTGATCCCCCGCCTTAGTCCCAATTTCCCTTTTTCATCCAGGAAAAGATAAATGAGTACCAGAAAATTCTGGGAATGTAACCTATGATAGAGTAACATCCTGTCCAGGGGGAGTGAAAAGTCTTGGTAGCTTCTGCTCTAGCCAGACGGGCCTCATTGGCTCTTTACTTTACTATGACTAATTATATGTCTTGTGAAACCATATCAAGTCCCAAGACCAGCCTGAAAGGGCAGTATTGACTGCATGTCTAATTTTTCCCAGACCTATATATCAATGGCATTTGGGATTGAAGTTATTTTTTTTATTTTGCCAATGCTAAAAGTCCACACAGGTGAGGTTGTTCAAAGGTTGTCACCAATCCTCCAATCGGACAGCTTGATGAAGCTTACACTAATTCTTCTCATAGGAAACCATCGGAAACTAGAGAATAGGTCACTGAAAACATGACAGGAATACTACCTACAAGAGTCTAAAAACAACAAGAAAAAAATAAGATTTGATGGGGGTGAGGTGTTTTTTTCAGCAGCGTTTCTAAACTTTCTATGATTAAAAATTAACAAGTGTTTTGGTTTTTTTTTTAAAGCCCACTTTGGATGTTCTTGCATAAGTTGTGACCATTTGTTCATTTTTTCTCATAGACATCTAGTATCTTTTGACATTTTGACGCCAATTTTTGCAAGAATTAAGACCAATGAGGCATAGAGCCTATATTCTCCTAACAATTCATACAAGACAGAAGAAAAAAAAAGAAATTAGCCAGAGGACAATATAATATACATATGCATCATACATCTCATTTATTTTCCATTGCAATATTCAAGTAATTTAAAGGACAGATGCTGTATTTCCTGTCTCTGAAATTGAGAATGTCTCTTGTTTCCCATGCCTAGAAGTCTAGAAGCCAGATGCTTGGTATAAGGTTTCTAGAAGGGGGTGGGGGGGGGGGGCATCTGCAATGATAGTGTGTCGTAAAACTGGAATATTTCATGATCCTAATTTTTTAAGTATGTTGATGTTTTAGTGTGTGTGTAATTATTCTGTATTTGAAAGATAGGAATCAAGTTACGAAGAATGTAGCAATCAACCCAGGCTACTGATATGGTCTGAATGTATTTTAATGATAAGAAGACCAATCTGTGTGGGATGTACAAAGTTATCCTCAAATATAAATAAGATTAGAGTATCAAATCAACAAATCACAGAAATAATTGCCATTTTTAAAGATGCCTGGGTTTGATAGTTTACTATTTCAATCATTATTGAAGAAGATGGTAATCTAGAAAGGGTATTTCACTACCTACAATCAATGAATATTTCAACTTTCAATTTAAACACATTTTGAAATGTTGATAGCTATACAGTAGTATATTTTTTTACCCCTGTGTATTTTTTTCTGACTATTTTTTTTTTTGCTTAATTCGATACTATGATAACAAGATGTTACAAAATTTCTTCTAGGGGGCATATCCTTTTTTTAAGTGTGTAAAAAATTGTCTTCCTGATGTGAACAAGTTATCATGCTAATAACTAAAAACTGATTTCTCACAACTATTTTCAAGTTGAGTATTCGAGAAGGTTGGAGTTTGTGTCAATCAGCAATGTATGAGTGTATTAGGAAATATCTTAGAAGTTTATATTTTTACTACAGAAATTGATATAACTGTTCTGAGTCTCCTTATGGTAATTATACATGACTTTATTGTCGTATAATTATGTTCATATTTTGCCCACATTGTGTTTTTTTTCCTTTTATGCACTCTATCATGTCCGGTTTTGAAATTTCTTCCACTGCTGCCTTGATCTATCCATCCATCCGCCTATTCATCCATCTTTCCATTCATCCATCCATCCATCCATCCATCCATAGACCCACCCATCAATGTATTCATTAATTCATTCATCATTTTATTCTTCCTTTCATTTAACTTTTCACTCCCTTCATCATTCAAATACGTCCAGTTTTATTTTTCAATCCCTTTGAATGGGAATAAACACGTGGAGTGCCAGTCAAGATAGGAATATGATGAATTCAACTATTGTAATGGGAATGGGTGAATTCCTCAAATTCAATTAGTGTAACATTGCCCCTGAGATTGACAGAGTGCATTTAAAAGGGGGAGTTGTAATCATATACTCTGTGAAAAGTAAGAAGCATAAATATATGCAAATTAGATGACTTTGAAGTAATATTGTAAGTTTCCTATATTTGCTGTGTACTAGTACTAGTACTTGATTCTCTAGCTGTGGTGTGCTGTGGTATAGGGTTATGAACCAAATTGAATTTCATTTGATTACAAGGGTGGTGAATTTCAGGAAAAAATGGCTTGAGTAAATAAATTGTGGTTACTGAATATGTATATACACTAAAAAGTCCATATGGATCAAATAAAATGTACCAGATGAGAAATAAAATCAAAAAGGATTTTTTTCTCTCTTTTTTTTTCATACTTAGAGGACAAAATCTGAAAAACTCAACTCAAATAAGCAAAAGTTGTAGTAATGTTGATTCAACAATATGAGACTCTATGTTCTATTATAATTCCTGGTAAAGTTGTCTATATCTGTTTCAGAATGTTGATATTTGTTCCATAGTGAACACAAATCTCGAAAAAGACCTTGACCATGAAACGACTGCCATGATAAATGTCTTGTGTTGTTTTCATTTGTACAGCTAGCTTGTACCCATAAGTGCCACTGATATAGTGTGGGTATATGAAGATGGAATGAATTAAAATGGCATCTTATTAAGATAACCCTAATGAATGTTGTGATGTGTCGTGGATGGTGATGGCTATAGAATTGAATGGTCACTCCAATAATCCCCCTGGGTTAGATTGCCCTGTATGTCAGGAGTAAATAACGCATGTCTTTATGGAGACTAGGGAGACATTAAATGCACATAGAGATGATAAAGGACAGACACTGACAGGTCCTCGGGGTCAAGTCAGCATTGCACCCAGCCGCACACATATAGATGCTTTAAGTATCGGTAGATACCACATAAGATAATCATCAAGGTCTGTCATAGACTTTAGTTAACGGATGATGAATGGACCCCTTTTCTGTGAAATATGAGGGATATTATCAAAACAAACCTACCAAGATATACATGTATGAATTGACAGAAAGGATATAGCATTCAGATATAGTATTAAACTACACTATGCAGAAAAACTACAGAAAAAAATCTTGTCAAATTAGAGTGGGACTCGAACCTAAGACCTTAGGATAACTGTTCCTACTGTTCTACCATCTGAATTATTACATGTGATTTACAGTCTTTTATTTCTAGAATAATTATACAATTAGTTTACATTTCATTTTTGAATTCTATGACATGTAAATTTCATTAGTCCAAATTATCATCACAACTTGATCTTGTATTGAAGCATGGGTAATTATTGATTTAAAGATCTCTAACATCTTACACAAACATTCTGTTTAAAACTTGAAGGGGTGAGATGGTCCCTTAAGTTGTCAGACACACAAGTGTCAAAACTGTCATGGCTACTAGGGATGGCACTAGTTAATTCAATTATTGACAATTGAGAAATTGCTTTGTAACAAGATTTATTTTTTAATATACCTAAGCATTAATTAAAACCAGTCTCAATGGTTTTTTTATAGTTTTAATGAAATCCAAAACTTGTCAACCTGTAAATTGATTTCAAATGGTAGCCTAGACATTTTATGATATCATTTTCTATGATATTACTATGACATTAATTGGTTCAATGTGAATCCCTGTGGCATTCTTTGACAGTTATTGCATCACAATTATCTAGGATGTGACTTGTCATTAGGAAAAACTATGTATCAAAATATATCAAAATGTACAACTATCTACTGGAATTTTTGTAATGTGGATATCTTTATCATGTGATTAGGAAAAACTATGTATCAAAATGCGCAACTGTTTACCAGATTTACAAGGGTTTTTATGAATAGTGTTTGTGATTTTTTCTTGCATTTTTTGATCATTCAAAAGGTAGATACATATTTGTTAAATTACATTTCTTTCTTTTTTTAAATTTAGAGCCAGTAATTCAAATTCAGGCTATGATACCTTGCAATACCCTCAGAGCATTTAGTATTCCTCTGTGTACACTCAATAGTAATTAACATATTAAATGATCTTTACAGCCTGGCAGGAAAATTACATGCAATTTACACTCTGCATGAAATATGAATGAATATAAAAGACAGGTTTATGAATGTTGTGTAATCAGATAAATACCCGCTTATCAAGTCATTATAAACAAATTGACATGGATAATAGAATTATATCAAATAGGCTAATTAGACTAGAAAATCTGTAAATGATGACATATGGGAGGCAGGTAAATAGTAGGAAATACACAGAATCTATAGTATGAGGTGAACTAAGGTAGTTATTGGTAATATACTATCAATTTAAAAGGCCTTTGATTTGTGCTTTATACCTTGAAACAAAAGGATTTTTTGAGATTGCCCTGAATAAGAATATCAGAAGATTGATTGAATTTAGTTGCATAAAATAATAAACAATGATATATTTGGTGTATGTAGAGCTCTTTATGTACAACTGCACGTACATGGAAAAGTTATGGTAGTTAGTATGGTGGCTACACCAAAAGCCAAACATTTTTATTCCTAGTATAAAGTGGCTTACTTGTTATTGTATGATACATCTAACCAAATAATTCAGTATGCTAGAAGAATAGCTGGCTTTTAAAATTATGTGTATGTTTTATCTTTCCGGAGAATTCCCATAAATATGCCAAGATGCATCGTCCCCTTCCGCAAGTCCCTTATTTCCATATTTTTATTTCAATGAAGACGAGATACAGAAGATTGGATTTCTTTTGAGTCTTTGTCACAAAACCTTGATTGGACGCTGAGAATAGAAGAGCCGTGATTTGGTGTCATTGTGAGGCCATTACAAGATAAATCCCCATAGCTATTGGAAAACTTAGGTGTGCTCAGTAACAAAGCTTACGCAAAAGTCCTGGCATAATAGCCACAGATCAGCCCTCAATAAGAAGATCTTTCCTTCACCCTCAAAGGGGGATAGAAGCCAGTTGAATTCTAGGAAAGAAATGTGTTAGTGGTGACCTAATGCACACACTTTGCACACACCTCATTATTGGGGGATTTTCAGCCGTCAGATCTCTCAAGGATTTGTGAAGCATCAAGAGACTTGGATTTACAGCTGCAAGATTAAAGGCTGTGTAGAGCCGGGACACACAGAGCCCTCTAGCAGTGGCAGTATACTTAAGTAGCTGATATGAGAAAGTGGTGCTTGTCGTAATTTTGATTTTATATATCAGAGATTGCCCAAATAGGACTTCCCTTTTCTGTAAAAGAATTACTCAAAATCCATATTGTTTACGTATTTCATCTTCCAAAATCATTACATTGCAAAAACCTTTTTCATATGAATTAGTGGCTTCATGGGTGCTTTATTTGAAAATGAGGCTATTTACCTTCCAGTAAGGCCCACCAGGTGGGACTTTTTAGGAATGGTCCCTATTCTAGAAGTCATCTTAAACCTTGTTTTGCTAAATGGGAAAAAAATATACAAGAGAATGTATGGCTATGATAAATTTGATTCCTCCCCTCCCCCCATAATAAAACTGATGTAGGAGACATGTTCTAGGAATACAATGTAATAATATTCTTATAAAGGTCTTTTCTGTAATTCCTCAGTGAATGAACTTGTAACTCAAATCTTATTTCATGACAGCAAGCAATCAAAAACTAGAAAGACGACAAATTGACTAGGTGAGGTGTAAAAAATAGCTGTGAATATTCCACTCAATCAATATTGTATATGAATCGCAAAAGTTTAGGGAGACACTGTGCTTGTAGACAGGATGGTTCTGTTGTTGTTGTTTGTGATATGAGGGTGTCCATTTGTGAAAGGGGAAGGGATGAATGGATGAATGAATGAATGAGTAAGTGAGTGAATGAATGAATGAATGAATGAATGAATGAATGAATGAATGAATGAATGAATGAATGAATGAATGGATGGATGGAT